>JAZGTJ010000471.1:0-48260 GCA_036877575.1 Botia almorhae
ATCAACGAGACACCTGTGGAGCGGGTTAACAGCTTTAAGTTCCTCGGTGTTCACATCAGTGAGGATCTCACATGGTCCGCTCACACAGAAGCAGTGCTGAAGAGGACACATCAACGCCTCTTCTTCTTGAGACGGCTAAGGAAGTTTGGAATGAGCCCCAGCATTCTCAGAACATTCTACACCTGCACTGTGGAGAGCATCCTGACTGGCTGCATCACTGCCTGGTTTGGAAACAGCACCGCTGGCAACCACAAAGCTCTGCAAAGGGTTGTGCGAACTGCCCGCCACATTCCTTCCCTCCAGGACATCTACACCAGGCAGTGCATAAGAAAAACCCAGAGAATCATCAGTGACTCCAGCCACCTATCCCACGAACTGCTCTCTCTGCTGCCCTCAGGAAGATGCCTCCGCAGCATCAGATCCCGCACTAGCCGACTTAGGGATAGCTCTGATAACAATCAGAGTCAATACACCTAACAGCACTGCACTTTATTACTTATCACTGGACTTTATGCACACATTACATTCATAGATACAAATAATATATGTTTATCATTGCACTACATTCTCCCCAATCTCTCCTTGCACAATTTCATGTTAAAAATACCTCTTTTGCACATCTCTTCTAATTGTAAATGTCTAATCTGAGTATGTATGTATGTATATATTGCACATTGTCTTCTGTTCAAACCTGTTTAAATGTTAATTGTCCCTGCACTGTCTGGAGCACGCTCCTAAGAATTTCACTCACCTAGGCACAAGTGCTGTGGTGATGTGACAATAAAAGTGATTTGATTTGAGATAAGACTATTTATGTATACTAGGCCTATAGTATGTTTATGAACAAAGAGCTGACTGAACCGATAAAGCCACATAATTGTTGAGCAAAATATATGCATTCCAGCTTACATATAGATGGCATATAATAGACAACATCTTATGGCACAGGGCTATAAGGGATTTGCAATAGTACCATGAACTACACAACATGCAAAAGCAGCATACATACATATATAAAATATATACAGTAAAATATTGGACATTTACAATTTACAAAACCCTAGGCTAAGTTAGACGTCAGCAGTCTCCCAGCAAGCAAGCCAACAGGGTGACAGTGGCAAGGAACCAAAACTCCAATAATATATAGATGGAGAAAAGCCAGGCTCGACCTGGCTTTGGGAGAAGCCAGGCTCGACCAGGAGGGCCGGTTCTCCTCTAGCACGTTAAAGCTGCAATTTTTAACTGTTTTAGATATGAACAGAGTTTATTGTGATGATTTACAGTTAATTATTGATGGAAAACTGATGGTTCCAACTATATTTGATAATATGTCAGCCACTGAGAAATCATGCCAACAAAAAGCGGTGAGGCATAATGTTACTAATTGCAGCCATAACATCACACTGCTGTGCCTAAGCAGGGAACAAAATAAAGCTAAAAGTTATCATGTATATAACAGTATGATTACTAAAGAAGTCTATTAAATCCTAATGATCTGTCTCAGGGTCATTTCATCCAGTCCCCCACCATCTGGTCTCAGAGTTTGGATCCAGCTGACTACAGGACCTTGCGGAATAGAAGACAGACAGATTTAGTGTGGAGCCAGTACATCTGTTCTTGTGGGAAATGTTCCCAGTTCCGGTTTACCTAATTAATGCAGCCTAATAATCCCTTAGGGGATTTAAGTAATAAATCCATATGACTATGTGTAGGCAAGATTAAATAGGTGGGTCTTTAGTCTAGATTTAAAAAGACAGAGTGTATCTGCCTCCCGGACAACACTGGAAAGACTATTTCAAAGTTTGGGTGCCAAATACGAGAAGGATCTGCCACCAGCACTTGTTTTTGGGTACTAACAGGTAACTAACTTCTGGGTACTTACAGTTGGCCAGAACCTTCAGATCACAGTGAACATAAAGGACTATAATAGGAGAGGAGCTCGCTTAAATATTGAGGAGCTAAACCATTCAGGGCCTTGTAAGTAATAAGCAAGATTTTAAAATGTATATGCTGCTTGATAGGCAGCCAGTGTAGAGTTGACAAAACTGGGCTTATATGGTCATACTTGTTCTTCCTTGTGAGAACTCTGGCCGCTGCATTCTGAACCATCTGGAGTTTTTGGATTAATCTTGCAGGGCAGCCACCAAGTAGGGCGTTGCAATAATCAAGTCTTGATGTCATAAATGCATAAATTAATTGTTCAGTGTCTGGCTTCGAGAGCATGTAGTTTTGATATATTTTTAAGCTGAAAAAACACAGTTTTACAAACATTGGAAATATGGCTTTCAAACTATAAATTATCATTAAAAATGACACCCAGATTTTTGGCTAATAAAGCAGGCTTTATAGAGCATCCATCCAGAATAAGGCAGTGTTCTATGTTGTTCCGTGTGGAGTGTTTTTGCCCAACAAGTAAAACTTCTGTTTTATCTGAATTTAATAGTAGAAAGTTGCTAGTCATCCAAGTTTTGATATCCACTATGCATTCTGTTAGTTTAATGAATTTATGAGTCTCGTTGGACATAGAAGAAATTTATAGCTGAGTATCATCAGCATAACATTGGAAACTAACTCCATGTCTCTTTATAATTGCTCCCAGAGGTACCATTTATAAGGTGAAAATTAGGGTCCCAAGAACTGAGCCCTGTGGTACTCCATGTTGGACTTGTGATCGGTACGAGACCTTTTCACTCACAGCAATAAACTGGAATCACTCAGATAAATATGATTTAAACCACGCCAGTGCAGTTTCACTTATGTCAACGCAGTTTTTAAGCCTATTTAGTAGAATGCTGTGGTCAATAGTGTCAAAAGCTGCACTAAGGTCAAGTAATACTAGAAGAGAGATGCAGCCACGATCATTTCTTTCCAGGAAAAAATGAAAAGAAAGAAAGAAAGAAAGAGCATATCTGTGAAGACACCACCTTTTCCAATTTTTTCAAGATAAAAGGTAAATTTGAAATGGGTCTGTAGTTTACTACTGTCTGTAGTGTATTACTGTTGTTACTAACACTCGCAAATCACGTGATGTACGCTACAGGTGTTGCAATTCTCATAACCTTCATACTGTACATATGTCTTCTGATACATCACTAACTCTTTCTGTGGGCCCATGGAATTGTCGGTCTGCTGTTAACAAAGCAGACTTTATTACATCCATAGCTACTCATTCTAACCTCAACCTCATGGCTCTAACCGAGACCTGGATAAAACCAGAGGACACTGCTACACATGCAGCCCTCTCCACCAAATTCACTTTCTCCCACACTCTTCTTCAGACAGGGAGGGGTTGGGGGACTGGGCTACTGATTTCTAGGGACTGGAAATTGTTTCAGAGACCATCTATAGCTGCAATCAGCTCCTTTGAATCTCATGCAGCTACTATTACCCACCCCTTTCACTGTCATGTGGTTGTCATCTACTGCCCCCCAGGTCCATTAGCTCACTTCTTGGACGAGCTAAATGTTCTCCTATCATCCTTCCCTGATGAGGACACTCCTCTACTGATGCTTGTTGACTTTAACATCTACGTTGAAAAGCCTCAAGCTACTGACTTCCACACTCTTCTTGCCTCTTTTGACCTCAACAGAGTGCCAACTTCTGAGCATTTCCTTCTCACTCTTAACATCCAAATCACTCCTGAACCACCACACACCCCATCACAGGTCTCCTTTCGCAGAAACCTACGCTCACTCTTACCCACTAGACTATCCGCTATGGTTTCATCTGCACTCCCTCCATCTGACAAACTCTTCTCACTTGATACTGATAGCGCTACTTGATACTGATAGACCACTTCTCTTCTCCATCTACATGGCGTCTCTAGGATCCATCTGTCAGAAACATGGCTTTTCCTGTCATTGCTATGCTGATGGCACCCAGCTCTACCTCTCATTCCACTCTGATGATCCCACGGTACCGACTCATATCTCAGCCTGCCTGATGGACATATCGTGTTGGATGAAGGACCATCACCTTCAACTCAACATTCCTAAAACAGAAATGCTTGCGGTTTCACTCAACCCATCTCTTCATAACAACTTCTCACTCTAGATTGATGGGTCAACCATTACTCCATCCAAGACAGTCAAAAGCCTTGGAGTAATGATTGATGATGAACTGAGGTTCTCTGACCACATTTCTAGAACCACTTGTTCCTGCAGATTCGCCCTCTACAACATCAGAAAGGTCAGACCCTTCTTATCGGAACATGCAGCACAACTCCTCGTTCGAGCTCTTGTTCTCTCCGGACTGGACTACTGCAATGCTCTCCTCGCAGGGCTTTTAGCTTGTACTATCAAGCCCCTGCAGTTAATTCAGAACGCAGCAGCTAGAGTGGTCTTTAACGAGCCTAAAAGAGCACACGTCACACTGCTGTTCATCTGATGCTCGCACCAGATTTGAGGCTCCGATGTTCACATTCAAGGTGACTACTGGATCTGCACCTCCTTACCTGCTCTCACTTCTTCACACTTATGTGCCCACCAGAAACTTGTGTTCAGCTAATGAACGTTGCCTTGTGGTTCCATCCCAAAGAGGGAAAAAAACACTTTCCCGGACTTTTACTTTTACTCTGCCTGGTTGGTGGAATGAACTTCATAACTCTATCAGAATGGCTAAGTCATTAGCTGTTTTCAAGAAACGACTAAAAACTCCACTATTTCGTCTTCACTTCCTTAACTAATCAACTAACACACCACCACTACCTCTGCTTCTTTTATAAAAGAATATATATATATATTGTCACGGGTGAAGAATCACACAACAAGGCAGGCGGTGAGAAAAAACAGTGCGAAACAAGGGGTGTAGTGCGAGGGGGAAGCAGCCGTGCTGGCTGCTGGTGCTATTGAGGCTGGTGTGGCTCGTGCTCGGGTTTGCGTCCCTCGTGGCGGTGCGAGTGCGCGATGGCGCGTGCTCTCCTACGTGGCTTACGGCCACTCGCTGCTCTCTGCATACACGGGGGACAAGCAACATAACTCCGGCTGTCAGCACTTCCAGACTTCGTCTCAATTCCAAATCCAGTCGAATCCTTCCCTCCCCTTGTAGGCGAAAGGCGGCGGCTTCTTAATGCCGCGGGGTGACGCGGCGCAGCTGTGCCCGGTCCGCCGGTGATGAGCTCAGGCAGGTGCGGCGCGTCCGTTACCAGGGCGACGCTGATTAGTAGAGGTTAGTAGAGTGGTAGAGAGGTTAGCAGAGTGTTTTTCTTAATCCAGACATTTTTACTCAAAATCCACTTTATTGGAATTTAGTCTGGACACTACAATAAAAGAATATAACCCTGACAATTTTAACCAAATAAAATCAGTTGCTTTTTTACAAAGGCAAGTAAGCAATGGCAGCATCCTTACCATCATTGAACCGCATATGTGTCTGATTTGGATGACAGAAACTCTTATTGGTCATTGCTGTTAGTGTGGTGCTAAGCTGTATGTAATGCATTTACATGTATGTATGTAAATATGAATATTTAGTCTAATGGTTAAGAATAAAAATACATACCACACGCAACAAATGTGTGAAACGGTCCATTTTAATTAGATGTAAAATAGGTATGTTTATTGCTCTTGAATTGTCTCCTTACTTGGATTTTTTCATTGCGCTTATCACAGTGCTTTCTGGGATTGCCCTATTTATCTGCGAGGGATGCATAGAATACAGAATAGAAACAGCCTTGCAGATAAGAACCAGCCTTGATTAGATGTGTAAACAAAACATTTTAGTCCAACATGTTATTTCTGTCTGTGGTTGTAATGTCTGGTTGAGAACAAACTGATGGTCTAGCAAATGATATTGTCCAAACAAGATGTCATTTTGTGTCATTTATTTTGTGTCAGTGAGAAATGTGTGAAATGACAATGATATGATTGTTTAAAAAACATTATATTTATTTAATTTGTCACTACATAATGACCAATTATTGCTTTAAAAGTTATAGAAAATATTTTCCCCTTCCACACTTACACACTATGCTGTAGTGTATTGTATTGTGTGCTGTTTGTCAATGAAAAAGTATTATCTAAATACATTTAAATTTTGACAAACTGAACTAGACAAATTCTATATTGTTTGATATTTGGGTACACACGCTCAGTATAAATAATAACTAGATCAAAAATTAAAACTAAATCAAAATAGTACATTCAAACTAAATCAAATTATAATAATTATTTGTTTAGATCATTTAAAAAAGTTAAAAACAATATTTCAACATTTACAAGTACACTTGTTACAAAGACGGGCTCACGTGTTAGCGAGGAGCACGAGGACTCTTATTTTGATGTTCAGTCTGTGTCACGTGTCTATGATGTCATTGTCCTTTTATGTCACTTCCTGTTTTTGTGTTATTGGTTTCACCTGTGTTTGTTTGATTAGTGTGTGTATTTAAGTTCCGGGTTTTGGGTTGTGTGTCGTGGGTTATTGTTGGGTTTGGAGTTGTTAGTCGTTTTCAATCTAAGTTATTCATTCGTGTCTTGCCTGGTTTCTCGATTACGCCTGTTTACTGGATTACTCTTTGGATTACCCCTTTTGGATTTGTTCGCCTTGGTCAGCTTTATATGTTCATCGTCTGGTTTGTCTTTTGTATTTTTCACTCATCACTGCTGTTAGCATATGTTGTCGTCCCTTTTGTTTAACGGTTTGTGTTTGTTTACTTTTGTGTTAATCATTAAATATCACTCTTGGTTTAGTTCTGCGTTTCCGTCTTGTTTAACACAAACACATCCGTTCAACAGCACCATAACAACACTAGTATATGTTATTAATATATAAGATATTTTTATAGTTAAACAATAACAGTTAAAACAAAAGACTCGAAATAAAAAACATAATACGATTTCTATGCTTATGATCGCAATGTGAACACCCAGTTGCCTTTTGGGGTGAACAACACTGTGTAGAATAGCAAGTAGTTGCACTTTCTACCTTCCTAATTGCTTCACAAACTTGTGTGATTCAGTCTGCAGCTGTGTGTCAGGCATGGCTGAAGCAGGTACGTGGAAAAAATCTGACAGAGAACAGAAGACCAGCTCTAAACAATCTGAGGGCTTGCTGTAACTTTGTTCTTTGTGAAATGGGGACCACAGGGAGGAGAGCAGGGAAAATAGACTTCGAGCCAAAATGACGTACCAAATTAAATAAAAAAATTACAAGGGTAGCTGATGCATAACATGCCCAACTTTATCTTTTTTTTCATCAACATTAAGTTTTAGGTTAAACGATGTATAAAGGAAAGTGTGTATTTTAGGTCCTGCTCACAGTTTTTAACACCCATAAGAATGAAGATCTCTGTAATATTTCAGTTATTTATCCTAGGCAGTAATGAGATTAAATAGATAGCTAAATAGTTGTTATAGTAAGCAGACTCAGAAAACAGATGTAAATCATGGAGGTGAAGTTTATTGGTGTACAAACAGTTAAACAGGAAAGTGAAGGATGATTTAGAGCAGTGATGATAAATTAACTGATTTAACTGTTTGACCTGACACTAGTCCCAATGCTGGTGTAACGGAAACTCAGAGTCGTGTGGATCCATCTGCAGCGTATTTTATTAGAAAATGGTCAAACAGGCAATAGTTCAATACCGGCAAACAGAGCGATAGAGATAAATTGTAAACATGTAAATAGGCAATGGTCGGGGCAGGCAGCAAACAATCAAAACTGTAATCCAGATCAGAGTCAAAGACAGGCAGCAAATAATCTAAACCATAAACAATCCAATAGTAACCAGGTAGACGATAAGAAAACGCTCCATAATGTTAGACAGGGCAAAACAAAACATCGCACAGAGTAACAGAAGACCAGGGTCTATATAGGTCACTGATTGCGTGCAGGTGCAACATACAGGAGGTAGTCAGCCCCAGATATGGGGCCCATGGGAAATGTAGTCCGAATTAGAACTAATACTCAGACAGTTCCCTCTGGTGGTGCGGAACTCCTAACAACGACATACAATAACACACGACATGACTCAAGAAACCAGGAACTTAAATACACAGACTAATCAAACAAACACAGGTGAAACAGATTACACAAAACAGGAAGTGACATAAAGGAACAATAACATCATAGACACGCGACAAAACCAAACATCATCATAAAAAAGTCCCGAGCTCCTCGCTCGTAGCGGGAGCTCGACCACGTTACAACCTCCAGCTCAGATACTACATTTTTGTTGCCTGCCTAGTTACAGCGGTGATGTTATAGCTGCAATTAGTAACATTATGCTTCTGTCACCATCTCTGTTTGTAACATTCTTCAATACGTCACAAAATCAGACCTGACAGTTTATAAATCAATATAAAATTATTAATCAATATTATAAGCTCTCAGTTTTTTAACCAAAAAAGTTATGAACTGGAATTTTAATGTGCAAAAGGAGAACTGTCCCTCCCAGTTGAGCCTGGTTTCTCTCAAGGTTTTATCTTCATCTACTTCATCTACATAATTACCGGAGTTTTGGTTCCTTGCCATTGCCCTGTTGGCTTGCTTACTGGGATACTGCTGACATTTACATTGTCTCTGTTTTATAAATTGTTAATATTGCTTTTAGCATAATGATCTAACTACAGTCCTAAAGACTAGTATTTCACTGTTTTCTTTCTCCCATTCTTTTTATTATGCAATGTTGAGATATTTTGTGTTATTATTGCAATTCCCTTATACTAATGTTCTATAAAATGTCTTCTTTCTAAGGACCATCTCCATGTAAGATGGAACGGCATATCTTGCTTAATATGATACCTGTCATCTATCATGTTAGTTGACTAAATGTTGCATAGTCTCAAAAGTTCATACTGTTTTTGTAGGCAGTTTAAATACATTACCATCTTATAGACCACTGAGATAGGTATGAGCCTTTACATGCAATGACAGGTATTTCTAATGCATGTTCAGTCAACTTTATATTAATGAACCATTTACAATCTTAGTATCATTTAGTAAATCACATTAGTTGCACATTAGTAAAACTATAATTAGTTTTACTAATATGCTTTATATAATTGACAATACAAATTTGCAATAATATGTATTCTGTGTCGTACATACTACACACTATAATTTTTCTGTTTTCTGTGTTTTATTTTCATATGTAAAGCTGCTTTGAAACAATGCAACATTGTATAAAGTGCTATTTAAATAAAATTGAACTGAATTGAATTTATATTAAATGTCCTTACAAATTATTGAGCTCACAAAATGGTGAGAGCAAGATGGCAGCACAGACCGATCTGGTTATCTGGGTAAGTAACTGGTATTATCCACAGGTTTGGGGAAGACACTGGGGGCAACGAGACCGGAAAAACTTAAGGGACAACACTGGAGGGATTGCTGGAGCATGGCATGAAATACAGGTAAGCAGGCTTTGTGTGTGCTATATCTGGTGAGCTGATAAGATGATAAATGATTGCTGGTGCGTTGTGATTGGCTGAGAGAGGGACTTGGCTGATCAGTAGGGGTGTGACGAGACGCTTCTCCCACGAGACGAGACGAGACACGAGACTGGGTTAATGAGAACGAGACGAGACTTTTAGACATTTTTTTTAAAGAAATCCTCAATGATTAAATGAGCTGTCTTTAATGTCAGTACTGCGGCAGCTGTCGAACTCCGGTGAAAGAAGCATTTGATGTGCGACTCAAATCCTGCCTCACACACAGCCACATCCATATTACACGCATTGTCTGTTACAATAGCGATGCAATGGTTTGGTTTTTTAAGACCCCACTCTGTGACAGCTTCTTGTGAAACTTCAGCGATGTTTGCCCCTGTGTGCGATTCAAAAAGTGGGCGCGTCTGCAGTACAAAATGTACCATTTCCCAATTACTGTTGATAATGTGGGCTGTAATTGTGATATAGCTCTGCGTACACCTAGAAGTCCAACCGTCAGTAGTTATGGCGATGGTTTCTGCCTCTTTCAGAGCCTGTACAACGTTTACCTTGCACTCCTTGTAGAGGGTCGGGACCACCGTGCGAGTAAAATGTGCGCATGACGGGATGGCGTACTTTGGTTCCAGTCTGTGGATGAGTCGTCAAAATCCCAAATTTTCCACCACAGAAAATGGTCTCATATTAGCTGCAATGAAAACACCGATGTCTCTTGTTATTGCCGTGGCTCTTGCATTGGATGTTGGAAGTTTAGCTGCCAATAACGCAAGGATATTGCCACGTTCTCGCGAGACCAGTCGCATCTCGCGTCTCAAATCAGATCTCGTACCACAAGATCTCGTCACACTCCTACTGATCAGTGTCTGTTAATTGGTTGTGGAAAGAGCCTTGGAGATCCTTAATGGACCCCATAGTGAAACATAGAAAGAAGGGTGAATTCAGTAGTTTCTTGCAGGGCAGGTTTATCCTGATGTCATTTGTGGAAGGCAAAACCTTCTGTCCTTTTAAAGCAGACCTTTTAAAGGAAACCTTTCATGAATTGGAGAATTGGTCAACAATGACCAGCAAGGTATTATCAAATCTTAGGTATATATCAAATTATAAAATCCACTCCTAGGTGTGATCATGGGCAGCTGGAAATGGGCAGAGGAAGGTATTTGCAAGATGGTAGATGGGCTCCTGGTAATGGCACAGTCTGTGCACCCTCTGATGAACCTTCTGACATCATTGGTCATGTTACGTACACAGAAACAGTACTTAAATAGCAAGAGGGTACCATTGGCCCCTAAGTGACCAGTGCCCAAAGAAGTGTGCACAGAGTGGATGAAAGATTAAAAAAAAGCACTCCTCAAAAAGCAAGTTTGATGGCTTAGATATCATTCAGCCTATGTCAAAGTTTTACTATGTCGAAGGTTTACTGGGGACCCCCTGCTGCTGCAGCTTGTCAAAGTATGGCCACACAAAACTGATGTTTGGTAGACATGCACCACATTGAAGGAAATAATCTTGAACCCAGATGGAGAAGAATAATAGGCAACTAAGACCTAGTAACTCAGATTAATAAACCGCTAGGAAGTATCCCTTTAAACTATTCAGTATCCCAGTATCTCTTCAGACTGTTCAAACTTTCTGCTGAAATCCAGACATATACTTCCACAATAAACCACATGAATTGTGACATGTAGGAAAATAAGAGAGTTTGTTTTGATGCACTCTGTACCAAGGTTGTCTAGGATGAAAGGACATTGGCAGCATAAACCAATGGAGTGGGTTCCATGAACGAATACTGATTTCTATAAGTTAAATGCATCAGTGTTATGCCTTTCTAAAATGAAACATAAAATGTATTTTGAAGTTCAGTGGACATATTGTTTAGACACAACATTAAACCATTTAGATTGTGTCAGTACACTTTGTGTACTGTATGTGGTTTTATGCTGTATATATACAATGTCAGTACTGAAAGAACAAGAAAAGGAAGTGCTAATATGATGATTCAAGAGAAATTATCTGTTTTATTAGGGTAGTAAAGGAAAGACAGTTGATAAGACCAAAGTTGTTCACCCTGAACACACTATCCTCACTGTGTAACATGGTGGTGGCAGCATCATGCTGCGGGGATGCTTTTCTTCAGCAGGGACAGGGAAGCTGGTCAGAGTTGATGGATGAAGCTAAATACAGGGCAATCCTGGAAGAAAACCTGTTGGAGGCTGCAAAAGACTTGAGACTGGAAAGGAGATTCACCTTCTAGCAAGACAATGACCCTAAACATACAGCCAGAGCTACAATGGAAGATGCATGTGTTAGAATGGCCCAGTCAAAGTCCAGATTTTGGCAGAATCTGAAAATGGGCAAAAATGTAAGTTTCTAGATGTGCAAAGCTGGTAGAGACATACCCTTGCAAAAGGTGGCTCTACAAAGTATTGACGCAGGGGGGCTGAATACAAATGTAAAAATTTTAAAATTTTATTTAGGTAGTTTTCAGTTGTTGTAGCTGATTAGATCAGTTAATAAGAGCCCTATGTTTGGCTAGAAATTGATTTTTCAAGTTCGGTTCACTTTCTGTTATGTCTTTGAATGTTAGAGGCATGCAGGATATGATAAAGAGTGAAGCTATATTTTTGTTTTGTAAAAGCTGCGAAACTGATTTAATTTTTCTGCAGGAAACACATTCTTGTGAGTCAGATGTTAAATTTTGGAAGAATCAGTGGGGTAATTTAATTTATTGTAGCCATGGTTCTAATCATTCGGCTGGGGTTTCAATTTTTTTTTTTTTCAAATTTAAGGGGCAAGTTCTGGAGGTAATAATTTAAAGTGAAAGCAGATGGATCGTTATGTCACTGAAGCAAGATAATTCTACTTTCATTATTCACTATATGGCTGTAATTCTCTTTCTGCTAAGAAAATATTTTTTCTTAGATTATTTTTGACAGTAATTTGACAGAAATACATAAAAATAAAAATATATTCCCTCCTAAAAGCAATGAAGCTCTTCATACTAGCCATACTTCTAATAACATTTTATCAATATGTTCTTCTCTCTCCCTGACGTGCCCATCTAGCACAAGTATTGGGCCTAGTGAATGCCATGATATTGCAGCCCAAACCATCACTGATCCACCCCATGCTTCACTCTGGGCATGCAACAGTCTGGGTGGTATGCTTCTTTGGGGCTTCTCAGCACCCAAAGTTCTCCGAACTCTCCCGGATGTGGGAAAAACAGTGAAGGTGGACTCATCAGAGAACAATACATGTTTCACATTGTCCATAGCCCAAGATTTTCGCTGCTGGCACCATTGAAACTGGCGTTTGGCATTGGCACGAGTGACTAATGGTTTGGCTATAGCAGCCCGGCCATTTACATTGACCCTGTGGAGCTCCCGACAGACAGTTTTGGTGAAAATAGGAGAGTTGAGGTGCACATTTAATTCTGCAGTGAGTTGGGCAGCTGTGGTTTTATGTTTTTTGGATACAATCCGGGTTAGCACCTGGACATCCCTTTCAGACAGCTTCCTCTTGCGTCCACAGTTACTCCTGTTGGATGTGGTTGGTCCTTCTTGGCGGTATGCTGACATTACCCTGGATACCATGACTCTTGATACATCACAAAGACTTGCTGTCTTAGTCACAGATGCACCAGCGAGACGTGCACCAACAATTTGTCCTCTTTTGAATTCTGATTTGTCACCCATAATGTTGTGTGCATTGCAATATTTTAAGCAAAACTGTGCTATTACTCTGGTAAATAAACCTTCACACTCTGCTCTTACTGGTGGAATGTGCAATGAATGGCCAGGCTGGTCACCTTCAACACTAAATTGGCCAGTGTTTCAGTTTCATTGTCCAACCCCTTTATATTATGTATATACTTTCTTACAAGTATATGTTTTCTAATAAATCTTACAATGGATATAGAGAGAAATGGGAATTGTTTTAATACAGGGTCAGACAAACAGCTATAAAGAGAAGAATTAAAAATTATTGAAAATAAAAAAATAACTAAACAAATGGAAAGAATAACTTTTTTAATGGTGGGTAATTTGTCTCAGGAAGTGGAGTTAGAATTAAGGGAATTACACTTACAAATATTGCCAAAGGTGCTTTTGTCAGATCTAGCTAAATGGCTTGAGGAGGAAGAGGTGAATTCAAGTTATTTTTTGCATTGGAGAAAAGGAACTGCAAACTGAAATTCTTTGACTGCTCTTGATATAAATGGGGACAATTGCACAGATCCTAATTTGATATCTAAATTTGTCACAACCTTTTATACGAATATCTACACTTTGGCATTTGATAAACATAGTTGTGATGATTTCATAATAAAAGTGCAAGTTCCAGTTATTCCAGTTATTGACAATGAATTTGAAGCATTCTGTGATTCTAATTTGACTATTAAGGAAGTTTGAGTTGTTCTTCATTCTGTGAAGAAAGGTAAAGCTCCAGGCAGTGATGGGTTAACGTATGTGTTTGTATTAATGAATGTATTATTCTGAAAGTCATATCAACATCAATGAAACAAGGTATTATTTGCCTTATTCCAAAATGAGTTAGACACTCTTAATTGATAATTGGCGTCCAATTACTTTCCTAACTGTTGATTATAAAACGTTATCCTTAATATTTATTAACATTCCTTATATCTTAACAAGTTGGTCGCTAAAACACAATCTGGTTTTGTAAAAGGTAGGCACATCAGTAACAATATGAGACTTGTTTTAGATCTTTTAGATTATGCAGATTTTGTACATTCCAAAGCTATGATTCTTTTCCTAGACTTTTACAAAGCTTTTGACACCCTTGAGTACAAATGTCTTTTGCAGACTCCCAAGCTACTTGGTTTTGGTGATTTTTTTTGTTATTGAAATGTTTTATAGAGATATTAACAGCTCTGTCTTAATTAGCTTCAATACTTCTAAAAGATTTTTTTAAAACATTTTTTAAATTAAGTGTCATCTTTTGAACAAAGTTTGGAAGGAATATCTATCTTTGATAGAGAAAATAAAATCTCACAATTGGCTGACGATACTGCCCTTTTTTAAAAAGATAAGTCAGCTATCTAAAGCTTTAAGTGTAATTGAGCAGTTTTCATGTGCTTCTGGACTGAAACTGAATATGTCCAAGTGTGAGATAATGATGCTCCATGAAAATGAGGATTCTTCAATTAATGGTATCCTAGTAATAGAAACTGTAAAGTGCATTTACATTTTCACAACAAAACATTTAGCAGCGAGACCACAGCCTAATTTTTCTGGCAGGGTGAAGAAAACCCAAAGTATTTTTAACCTTTGGCTGCAAAGAGACCTTTCACTTTTTGGGAGGGTACTTTTGTCTAAAGCAGAAGGTTTATCACGCTTTGTATATCCTTCTCTTTCTTTATTTGTTGATGACTGTACCGCTAAATGAATTAATAAAACGTTTCTAGACTTCATATGGAAACACAAACCTCATAAACTCAAAAAAGCAAATAGTAGGAAAGAAGGTGGACTTGAAGTGTTAGACTTTGGTGACATAGTAAACACCTTTAAGATAAATTGGATTAAAATATGTTTAGTAAACCCCAATTCTAAATGTTTTTTTAATTCTAAATCATATTTTTACAAAAAATTTCACCAGCAGGTTCTTCTCTCCTGGAAGTTGTGTTATTCCCACAATTTCTCACCACACAAAACCTTCTTATGGAACAACTCGGATATAATCATTAGGAATAAATCTATTTTTCTGTCTTTGTGGTTTAACAGGAATATAATTGGAATTTTTTCAGTTTTTGATACATCTGGTAAATTTTTGACTGAGCAATTTGTCCGTTTATAATTTTCCTTTACCGTTTAAAGAATATAATTCAGTGCTAAAAGCAATTCCTTCTGGTCTAATTCAACTTATAAAATGCCATTTAAGTTTTAGTAAGAGTGACACCAAAGAACCTGATTTGTCATTATATGGAATTAGTATTTTTAACAAAAATTGTAATAAGCATATTTAACAAATTCTACAGAGAAAAAAATATAATGTTCCTAGAGGCAAATTTTATTGGGCATCTCTTATTGAATTAAGTTCATTTCAAGATCCTTCATAGAATATATCCTGTAAACGATACATTAGCAGAATATACGGATGTTGACAGTTTATGCTCATTTTGTGGGATTAAGGATGAAATGCTGATTTATTTATTTTTTCAATGTGTAAAGACTCAAAACTTTTGGAATAGTTTACATTTTTATATAGGTAAGCGCCTTGATTCTTCCAGCTCTTTTCAGTTAAAAGATATAAATTGTTACTATAAAGGTAAAACTAGTATATCAGTAAATTACATAGCTAATGTTTTGTTTTGTTTTTCTTTGTTTTAAAAATTCTCTAAATCGCAGCCTTCGTTTTCACATTTCTTAATTGAAATTGACGCTTTCCTGAAATCTCTTGAATGGATTAAAAACAAGAAAAATTATAAATTTTTTAAATATTATCGGTATTGTTTTGGTAATATCACTGATAAGTTTTTTTCCTCTGTATGTGTTTATGTTATTATTATTATCTAAATTTGGTTATTTATTTTAAGTTACTATTATGTATTTAACTTTGTATGTGAAACTTTAAAAGATATGTTTTGTCTTTTTCTGAGTTTTCCTGTAAAGGTTTTGTCTGTTCTGTACTTTCTGTATGTTTAATGTTAGCATAATCAAAAAAATATTAAGAGATGACTTTACACAATCTAATCGTGTCTAACTAATAAGATTAAACCATTAAATATTTTACCTCATTGAATATTCTGATGCACTCTGTAAAATGTCACATAAAAGGGATTAAGTGTTAAATTAAAAGGAAAATATTTCCATCATTTACTCACCCTTATGTCATTCCAAACCTGTATAACTTTTTTCTTTGGTGGAACACAAAGGGTGAAACACAATGTGTCTTAGTGATTTTGTCTCCATACAATGGAAGTCAATGGGTGCCACTGTGGTTTGGTTACCAACATACTTCAAAATATCTTCTTTTATGAAAGAAAACATAATTCACTGTCAGTTTAGAAATCATTGTCACATTATCACTGTTGTGATGGAGTTGTTATGCAGTTGCTAAGGAGTTTTAAATGATTTTAGCATGTTGCTACAAGCATTGCTGGGGTGTTCTGGATGGTTGCTAGATGTGGCTTACTTACACCCCTCCCTTTATAAAGGTCTATGGGTTTTTCCATGTGATGGATGATAAAATGGAAGTCTAATCATATCTCTCCTTAACAATCCACATTTGGGGAAGGATAAGTTCAGTAGGGCCATTTTTTATTTGAGGTAATAGGGGCTATATAAAAGAACTGCATGTTTAAGGGACGAATGGCTTGAGGTTGTCAGTGTCAAATGGGCTGGTTTCTTATTGTGGAAATGTAGTTTAAAATGTCAATTGCAACTTCACAGGATCGGAGACCATCACTAATGTGATAACAAATGATGGTAATAATTTAAAAAAATTCCCTCTCAGGGAGGTGGTGCCTCAAGTCTTATAAAGCTAAAAGCTCGCTTTACCGGTCACCGCAAGGGCCGCCTTCCGCTTCTTCAATATACTTGAAAACTGGCAAACCATATAAAACATTAACCCATTTTTTTCTTTTTTCCTCCCTAAAAAGTGAATTTGAGCTATTGTCAGACACACTGCATGACTCATGGAATATATGAACCAAAAACTGCAAAAAAAAAAAATGATCAGACCGCATGAAGTCAACCAAGATTGTTTCTACAGCCCATTAATGGGAAATACATATTTTAAAATGAAGGGAATAAGGCTAACAGTACATATTAAATAACAAAAATAACAGTATAGTATGTTAACAGTGGACAATCCTCTCATGGCTAGATTCTGATGGGTAGATTCTGTAGCTAATGAATGACCCATACTCAAATTTTGTCCTATGAATTTAACCCATCCAGGTTAGTGCACACACATTACAAACCATGACACACACACCTGGAACAGTGGGCAGCCATTAACTGTATCACTGAGCAATTGGGGGTAAGGTGCCTTGCTCAGCCACAGCTGCCCCCTGAGTTTGTAGTCCTCACACTCTGCTGTTTGGTGTCATAATAGTTACACACTCTGCTGTTAGGTGTCATAATAGTTATTTGTCAAATCATAGTCTAAGCAAAGCAGTTTTGGTTATAACTTTTTGGTTTTGACAAAGGCTACGTTTACATAAATTTTTTTTTTTACATCTGTTCCAGTTTGGAATTTGTTGCACGTGTGTAAACACACAAGATCTGAGTCACTTTCAAATGTGGATTTAAATCGGATACATAACCGATATTCAGATATCTGACCTCTGTTTAAAGATACATATCCAATTCACCTTGACTATAACGTCACTGTTCCATGACAGATTGCTATGAACATCATAATTTTGCACATCTACCAATCTGGCTGCAATGGCAGTGCAAAATAAAGAGCATTAAAGGATGATGGAATAAAGGATGTATGTAGTTGTTTTGTCACCAATGTGGAAAGCATTAAAACCGTCTTTATGGTAGCAGCATTAATTAATTGCTGTTGGATGTACTTTTTCAGATCAGCCACGCTGTTCTGGCTGATAAACAAGCTGATAATGATTGCTTGTTATATTCTGGTGCTGAGGTTTTCTAAGATTTTCTAAACACAGTCAATGATCTCTCAGGTTAGTTCATTTTTAGATGAATTTCAAAATAGTGTCAGCTGCTTTCTCAGCCTATTTCTACTGAAATTATTTCATGCTGGTTGAACCAAAGAAGAATTTTTTTTTTTGAGATTGTGTCTTTACTCGTAGAAGACATAAGGGACTGTAATCATTGTTGCCTTTTGCACAAATGGTATGGAATAAGCTACATGACCAAATTTAGTGCTTAGGTTTCGGGGTTTGTTCAAATACCTAAACTTAAGTATGAGGCATATTGGCAAGCACTAATCACGAAAACAGACATGCTCTGTTAAAACATGACCTAGAAGCAGATTTTAAATGCATTACAAGACACAAAGTATACAATGTAATCAGCTACAGAGTGAAGAAAAGGTGCACCTTTAAACAGAACAGAAAAACTAGAATACCTCCAATTGCTGTCCAAAGAATGACATCTGTGACTAGAGTGTACTGTGCATCAAAACTGAACAATTGATTTTGGCATGGAAGGTGTGTATAGCTGTCCCTTTTCCTCAGAAAGAAAGGTCAGGTTGAGTTGTAAAGCCTAATTCTGATTTGTTGTGTCTTGACCCAGCAACATAGGAAAATAAAAATTACAACAACCATCTTTATCGAAAGACCTGATGGAAACTTGTTCATCACTATTGCCGTAGTCACTTTAATGGATTTTCCATGCAATCGCTCTGGTACTCCTGCTGCAGAAGAGGTCTAAACATGCTGGGTTTAAACTGCAGCCTGGGCTTGCCATCATTACACTAGTGATTCCAGCGTAGTGGTTAACCTCCAGATACTTCAGTCCTTCCCACTCTAAAATGTGCTTTTTCCCATTATTATAAATGTGACCTTAATGCTATATGCAACCTGCAACACCCAGGCCTAATTTTGTATAGTATTAGTTTTCATGACAAATTATCAGCATAACAATTTTTAAGATGCAATCTGTAATTTTCTTTCGTTTAATCAATCCTGTATGAATTATGTTTTTTCTCTCTAAACTCAACATTATGAAACTTCAATTAATTTAACACAGGTTTTGATTGCACAAACAAAATTATTTATAAAGTAGCCTTCTGAAGCCTGATATAATACTGGCAGGTTATATTGACATAAAAATATCCTTGTAAATGCTTTTCATCAATAGAATGCACCAGAAACAAAAACATGCTGGCCAGACTGGCACAAGGTTTCCATGTATCAGTATTTGTGCTAACAAAACAGTCATATATATTTTACTCTATAATTGTGTTTAGTATCTGCATGAAACTGCATGCAGATTCCAGACTGCACATAAGACTTTGTGTATATAAGAGGAATTGGAAACAGAAGTTGCAGAAGTTGATCTAAAGTCAGTGACTATTTTGTTAATGTCTTTGATTATAATCCATAAAGGTTGCAAACAGAGGCAGCTATTATCTTCAACTCTAGATTAATGTGATGCATAGAAATGAGAACTGAGACACTTGTTGATTTCACCTACATAGTTTCAAGACATGATTTACATTGTGTGTTTTGCAATCAGTAACCAAAACCACCAGGTTTCACGTGAAATAGTCTTGGGTGGGAATATAAACCAGCACACATGTTCTACTAGCTTCTACATGCTGTCACAAGCAATGTCAGCATTAATCCAGAATTATTTGAAAACACCATTCAAAAAGGGCATTTAAATATGGCAACCCATTGTTGTAGTATAATGCTTTTACGCCTGCTAATTACTTCTGTCAAATATGCAAAATACACCTGATGATATGCCAAAATATAATATGTTTAAATTTACTTATGAAAATCACGCAGGTTTATGCTTCATACTTTTTTTGTGCCCGCAAGCATTTAAAGACATTTCACTGTAGACAAGCAACATTTGGGCAATGTTTGAAAACACCAGACAAAGAACATTTCAAAATGGTGTTTTCAAATGGACTGCCCAAAACAATATTCTTGCAATGTGTTCTCAACCTATAAGGCACTGAAGCAAAATCATTAATTTAACAAAGATTTCAAGATTGGCTTATTATATGAGAAAATATTTCAAAAACCCTTTGCCTATAGTCAAACATTTGGTTTGTGAGAGCAGTCAGCCCTTTACTGTGGTTGAATGAATGGTACATCAAATGAAATAGATGGTATCTGGAACATCAACTATGAAAGTAAATGTTTTTCCTTGTGCCATTGTTTTAGTATGTAGATGATGCCACAGAGCCATGTGGGAGGATTTGAAAGTGAGTAAGCAAAGGCCCATCCCTTAGAAAGGGACTTTTATGTCACCATCAAACACATTATGGCATTCCTTTACTTACAATGACATACCTCCTTGAAAATGTTCCATTTGCATAGTTTTACAACAACATGTCTCACCCAAGCCTCTTAAATATAAGTTGTTTGACAGAGTTTAAGAACGCAGAAAAGAGAAACACAGTACAATTGCTGGGTAAGAAACTGATTTCAGGTAATACATAATGCATGCATATATTTGGTTGTTTCTCAAGAATTAGTTGACAATACATGGATACATTTTCAGTTGTAGTTAAAAGACGCAGAGGAAATGATGATGTGGCAAAACTGCCACATCATTTTTGATTTGAAATCGACAGTAAACCTTGATGATATGACCCTAGTGTATTAATTCACACATCTGCATTAAAACAGTCTACGTTAACTGTAACAGACTTTTGTGGTTGTTGCTAATTCCTAAACACAAACCACACTAATATTAAAACCAGGCAGCTCCTCTTTAGATGCAGCAGGCAAATTAATATTTGCCCTAGAATAGCTGTTGACCTAACCGTACCATGTGCTGTACCTCACTTTTTCATCATGTGGTGACTTTTCTCAAGTTTGTTTGACAAACCAATAAAACACCTCATTAAAGGGAGTTGAGCACTAACTTCAGTATTCGTAACACAGAGTATTTGTCACAGTTGTCAGCAGTTTACAGAGTTCAACGATATAGTTGGTCCAAATCAATGAGTGAAAATAATCAAACATGGTTCTTTGTTTATACCAACACATTACATTAAAAAAAAACAAAAAAAACATTTAAAACATTTACCTGCTTTTTAGGGTATTATGATATGAATTCAAATGGTAACACATTACCCCTTCCAAAAAAGTTGCATAATCCATGTTATTTTTAACGAGTTATCCACAATAGTAAGTAGATCATTGGTTGTAAACACTTCAAAGCATGAACATGAATATGTTTAGGACTTTTCTTTTTCTGGTATAGTGGGGAAAAATTATTTAATCCCCTGCTGATTTTGAACATTTGCCTGCTGACAAAGAAATGATTAGTCTATAATTTTAATGGTAGATTTATTTTAACAGTGAGAGACAGAATAACAACAAAAAATGTCCCCAAAAAGCTTTTTAAAAAGTTATAAATTTATTTGCATTTCAATAAGTGAAATAAGTATTTGACCATTCGCAAAACATGAATATTCACAAAACATGACTTAGTACTAGGTGGCAAAACCCTTGGCAATCATAGAGGTCAGATGTTTCTTGTAGTCGGCCACCAGGTTTCCACACATTTTAGGAGGGATTTTGTCCCACTTCTATTTGCAAGTCATTAAGGTTTCGAAGCTGATGTTTGGCAACTTGAACCTTCAGCTTCCTCCACAGATTTTCTATGGGATTAAGGTCTAGAGACTGGCTAGGGCACTCCAGGACCTTAATGTGCTTCTTCTTGAGCCACTCTTTTGTTGCCTTGACTGTGTGTTTTGGGTCAGTCATGCTGGAATACCCATCCACAACCCATTTTCAATGCACTGGCTGAGAGAAAGAGGTTCTCACCCAAGATTTGACAGTACATGGCCCCGTCCCTGTGATGTGGTGCAGTTGTCCTGTCCCCTTAGCAGAAAAACACCCCCAAAGCATAATGTTTCCACCTCCATGTTTGACGGTGGGGATGGCATTTTTGGGGTCATAGGCAGCATTCCTTCTCCTCCTCCAAACACGACGAGGTGAGTTGATGCCAAAAAGTTTGATTTTGATCTCATCTAACCACAACACTTTCACTCAGTTCTCCTCTGAATCCTTCAGATGTTTATTGGCAAACTTTAGACGGGCCTGTACATGTGCTTTCTTAGACAGGGGGACTTTGCGGGCGCTGCAGGATTTGGCATAGTGTCTTACCAATTGTTTTCTTGGTGACTGGTCCCAGCTTCCTTGAGATCATTGACAAGATCTTCCTGTGTAGTTCTGGGCTGTTTTCTCACAGTTCTCATGATCATTGAAACTCCATGAGGTGAGATCTTTCATTGAGCCCCAGACCGAGGGAGACTGACAGTTATTTTGTGTTTCTTCCATTTGCGATTAATCACACCAACTGTTGTCACCTTCTCACCAAGCTGCTTGGCGATGGTCTTGTAGCTTATTCCAGCCTTGTGTAGGTCTACAATCTTGTCCCTGACATCCTTGGACAGCTCTTTGGTCTTGGCCATGGTGGAGAGTTTGGAATCTGATTGATTGATTGCTTCTGTAGACAGATGTCTTTTATATAGGGTAACAAGCTGAGACTAGAAGCACTCCCTTTAAAAGAGTGCTCTAATCTCAGCTCATTACCTGTATAAAAGACACCTGGGAGCCAGAAATCTTGCTGTTTGATAGGGGATCAAATACTTATTTTACTCATTAAAATGCGAATCAATTTATAACTTTTTTTAAATGTGTTTTTCTGGATATTTTTGTTGTTATTCTGTCTGTTTGTTGTTACAACTGTTAAAATGAACATGCCATTAAAATTATAGACTGATAATTTCTTTGTCAGTGGGAAAATATACAAAATCAGCAAAGATAAAATAATTTTTCCTCAATGTACTTCCATCTTTCATATTTTATTTACACAAGAACCTGCATATGAAATTGAGTTTAAAGAAAGTACACATTAACACATTTCTAAAAGAAAGACATTTAAATTTATGTTTAAGTGGCGTGGTGTGTTCAACACAGAAATTACATTATTTGTTACCTTTACGTTGTGACAGTGATGTGAATAGCAGTTGGGTAAAACATGTGCTTTGTATCACACTATGAAAATATTCTCAGCGCTGCGCTGACCCCTTACATCACTGCTACTCTCCCATCCTGAAAGCAGCAGCCGCTGAACAGTCCCACATGTGAAAGCTTTTAGAGACACACTTTGCAAAAAGCATTCAAAAAGAAGCATAATAAAACAGTTATTTATAGGATTCTAACAGACATGTAGTTTGTCTTGAACCAGCCCCAATCGGGCAGCACAGTTGCTCAGGGCTTGCTGAAACGTTTAGCATGGAACTCAACAGCATGCTGCACACTGCATATTGCTCACTGTGTACTGATCTAAACCTCTCTGCTTTTTCCACCACATGAAAGCTGAAAAGTATATTAAAAATTAGACACATAACATTTTGTGGTTAGGGTTAAAAAAAAAGTTCTTGGATAGTTTTCATGATGTCATTGGGAAAAATCTACAGCATCATTAAATGTATGAGAATATGAGGAGTATAATTACTGATTCCAGACTTTCAGCATGGCAAATAAAAGTGTCTAAAGCTCACTAAAACCTAAAATAATAATGAAAAAGTATTAAGTGGCGTTTCTTAAGAAACTCTCACTATTACTATTGCATCAATATAGGACTTGAACATGCTTTGAACCCGAACATTGTGGTGTGAACCCGAACAACATGAATGACTAAAGAAATTTTGCTGGCCCTAAAATGGCCAGTGGATAAATTTAAAAAATCAGAAGTCTTACAGTTGTACACTCTGTTTTGATTTAGTTTTTATTGTGTATCAGTTTATTGTCCTTGTCATTTGCCCTTGTTTGTTTAATTAGTTATTATTTTCATATGTCTCATTAATTATCTTATTAGTTCCTCTTATTAAGTGGTTGTTTTCTGAGTTTCTCCTGTTTTCTGGGAATGTTTAATTAAAGTCTGTTTCCTTGAAGTATTCCTTGCATATATGATATATATATATATATACACATGCATATATGCAAATATACACTCCGAAAGGAGAGGTGTATCTGTTATATACATAGAGTTAAGTATAAAGTTACAAATGAATAAAAGTTAGTTTACTTGTAGGTGCAAAGTTAATTAGTTGAATGTCTAAAGTGGTGAATGAAAATAAAGTGTATTCAGATTCTGAACTGTACTAAAATAAGTCTTTATATTCGTTATATGAAACCAATTTTTTATGGAGTTTTATAAATGTGACCCTTACGTGTTGTGGACAGGTTCCCTGAGATTCACCTCTAGGATATTCATGACATCACCACTAAACTGGCACTGAAAACTCCCCTGTCTTACACTGGTAATCTTTCCAAAGACCAATTTAAGTCCATTCTGCAGGAATGCCAGTGAGCCTGACCACAGGTTTGAAAAACGTTTTAGAGACGAGAATCATTCTTTCTGAGTCCTTGAAGATATTTACACTGAAGCTTTTATCCAAAGCAGAGCTCATCAGAAGTGATTCATCTTAAGGAGACAGTGATGTTAGAAGGGCTGCAATAATGTACAAAGGTCCATAGCTGGCTAGAAAAGTTCAAGCTAGTACATCTGTAACGTGTGCATCTGTAACGTTTAATGGATCTTTAAAGTGGCTAGTAAGTATTTCTATGATGAAAACACTTTTTGTGTTGGTCATGTCCAGCCTGCAATCTGTAACTTTTGTATCTGTTTATCTGTTTGAAACATAAATATACAGGTTATTTTATTATTATATTTACATCTTATCAATCTTATCGAATCATGGTGAAGGAGACAGTTTTGAACACACATAAACTTGCTAAATAACTGTTTTTTGTTTATTTTTAACCAAAAACATTTCAGATTGTATACTTTGTCAGATATATATGTTAATTACTGTCCAAAAATTAACAAAATTGTCCCTAAAATCAATCACTAAAATCAATTAATTAGTGAGCTTGTGCTTAAGAATTAAAAGTCCCACCCCCCATTTTCATTTAAGACTGGATTTGCGTTCAGTTTTCTTTAACCTTGTGCAGTTTTAGTTATGGTATCATCAGACAATATACAAGCGAGTCAGGCTTATAATGAATTCAGGAAGAGGCCACTTTTTCCACATTGTGATAATTTAACATTAAATCTGTGATCCATATCATTTCCTTTTGTTAAACAAGTCCACCAAATATCTTTTGTTTCCATTTTAAGACTGCAAAAAAACTTTTTATCCTTTTTACATCTGGTAAATTGTCTTTAGGACAAGTCAGTGGCTTTTTCAAAAGGTCACAAATTTTAGTAGACGTTGTCATAACTGTTTTATGAAGGGAAATGATCATGTCCTTAAAATCATATGTTGTTCCGCTTCCATTTTTATAACAATAACTGTTAAAAAAATTGATAGTCTTGATCCTGGATGCTGATTAGTCAAAATACAATGTTCCAGCTGTGCTAACATATACAATATAGTTAATAACAAATGAGTTTCTAAGTGATCAGCTTTGTCCTGTTGCATTATTTGTTCACACATTAAAAGCAGCAAATGCGTAGTGTCACTTCCATCCATTGCTTCTGCAGTCTTGCATTTGGTAAGTACACAAATAAGCCAAGATAAAAACAAGGGAGCTGAGTCTGACAGAAAAGTAGTCAAAAACATCTATAATGTGACATTCTGTACATTTAATCATAAAAGATTTGATGACTCCACAGCAAACAGAGCAATTTTACTGTCCCAATACTTATCGAAGGCACTGTAGATTAAGGTCTTAACTACAAAAGCGTTTAAGGGGCTTCTTCTATTATTGTCAAAGAAAAAAGTTACAGTTAATTTACTGCACAGTGCAAAGGGGCATGTTGTCCCATTATAAAAAGCTAATTTTCACAATGAAAATCTGCTTTTGTTTTACACATAAAACACTAAATATAAATAAACATATAAACCTTCCACAATATATCTTTTAAGTCTCATCAAAATGCAAAGAGTACAGTCTGAAACGCTACACAATTTACGAATTAGAAAAATGTGAGAAGAAACAAACGTAAATATCAAACTATTGCTTTGGCCCAAGAAATTGTAATTGGTCATTTATATAAAATTACAATGTATAAACACATGACAACTTGCCCCAGTCTGACATTTGTGAAACATTTATAGAATTTCCCTGACATTTATCTTTTTAATAAAACATTGATATAATTTACAAGACATTAAATGAAAATGGAAAAATAACCCTGTCTTAAGAACACAGTTCAACCTTTTGAAATCTACTATAATTATTTTTATCTATCCATCCATATACCACTTATGTAGGGTCAGGCAGAGTGCTAGGGCCTATTCCAGTATTTCTTGTGCTAAAGGCAAGGAAACACTCTGAACAGCTGTCCAGTCTATCACGGGGTTATTATTACTAGTGTGGTGTTTACTTGTTTAGTCGATAGCTATTTTATTACAAAAAAATATTAAAATATTATAATACAGGAATTTTAGATATGGGAATAGGGTTCACAAAACATACTCGTTTTACTAGAATAAATATAATGTGTTAGAATTTTAAAGAATTAAATCCAAACATACAAAACCACTGCAAGAGAAAATAACTGTTTGTGTTGGACGTTTGTCTTAAAACCTCATCGTTTCTGAGCTCTAGCCCTTGTGACAACTTCACCTTGCTCTCTATGTCCACTCAAACTCTTCAGTTCTTTTATTATGTTGGATGTGGAATATGAAATCTAAAGTGTGATGGATTGATGCATTTGTGCCTTAAACCATTTCAGGTCAGCATATACTGCCACACAGTGTCTCAAATAGGAAGGTGCCTTCTTGTGCATTTTAATTCTGCTGTAACTGATGCTGTATGCTGTTTTAATATCATATATCCAAACAGCATTGGTTTGATGAAAATTAAAAAACATCATATTTGAGCTCTAGCTAACCTTTGGGCTGTTACACCAAATGTTTTGTAAATAATGCTTCAATAAATGTTCATCGTGCTTTACCTATGTTATATGGTTATAATATTAAAATAAAATATCTTCTACATTGTTATTTCATTTTTGCTTATTTATATTAGCAGACTATTTTTTTGTTTCAAAATCACAATGGATTTGCATTTTGATTCTAGATGGCACCAGTGACTATTTGTATGAAAATAAATAAAAAAGTGATAATATACAATAAGTAGGTTTTACCTAAATGTAAATACAGTCTATTTAAAAACTGCTTTGAAATGATTATATGACAAAGCAATGTCGTTTGATGCTGTTATCAATCCGGTTTTAAGATCACTTTTATAGGTCCTGACCAAAGATTAATAATTATTACCAATGAATTCACATGATGAATTCCCACCTGCATTTGGCTGGTCATTTCAAATGACGACTAAAGTTAACATTCAATTTCCTCTGATTAATTTAAAGCACCATATCGGTTTGCACTGGTCATTGACTTAACGAATGGCCATTCATGACGCAGATGTCTAATGGAGAAACTGGGAAAGGTGAACCACAGATGGGAGGGGAGCCGCGCTGTGACGTCACCAAGCTGATGTCATAACAGCTATAAAATCCTGAGCAGAAATTGCCTTGACTAAGAGTTGAGCTCGAAACCTCTGGGAGTAAATGAAAGGTTGAGATTGTGTTTCCTCAATAAGACGTGTTTCAAAACTAAACTTCACTGAGATCGACTGCCCTGAAACTTCATCGCAATGATCATCTCGCACTTGGTAACTTGTGGACTTATTCTGACTATTCTATCGGTCAGCACAGACGCGAAGCCCTTAACGCAGGCAGAACAGAGGGTGAGTATTATTGATACAAGTGTACTGCAAACGATACAGCATGTAAACTTGGCAAAGAAGCCCACAAAATCTGTGAGAAAAGCTTTTTTACGGTTTAAATTTAGTGAACATACCGAACGTATTTAAAAATGAAACCGCTATCTTAGGGTCGAAATGAACATATTCCATCAGGTCATCTGCAGTATCATCGCGCAGAAGACACCTGAGCATCAGGTCATTGAGGGAGTCTCACTCGAATGGGCACTCTACAATTGCGCACACTATCGCCAAACTTTTTTAAGCATTTTTATGACTTGTATGTTTTTGTTGTATAAAATCAATAGTTTTATTTGCGTAAATAGAAAACTAGAAATATTTTATTTGTGTAAAAAACATGCGGTTAATAAGGACGCACTGCGCACTTACCCGCAATAAGGAGTATGTTAAAGAAAATCACAAGCGAGAACCCTTTCAAATCTCAGTTATAGTTTCTTACAGACAACAGTAACATACATGTAAAGAGATAGAGACTTGTGCTCAAGTCTCCTGCTGCTCGATATGTCTCTTTAAGACCCTAGACATTTTCACGTGTCGTCACCAGAATTTTAGAGAAGATCGCAAGGTTGTCAAGATACCCAAATTTGAACTCAAACGTTTCTAATCAAATTATTTTAAGACCAAACAATCTCAGGCATGATATCCACCTTTTACACAGAAGCTTTATACACCTATATATTTATACTAAATGACAATACAATTTATTTTGATAAAACTCAATATAAACTCCTGAAAACATTGCAGACAAAATTGAAACTCAAAAAAAAGACGTAAGTGAGAACTCCTGCGCTATGAAAGATCAACATCTGAAGGATAACATTGTCCTTGTAACAGTCTTAAGATAGTTAGTTTAACCATCTAATATATTGGACTGGGAGACTTTACATGGTTGCTCCATGTGCTTGTATTTCAAGATCAATGTAACACATTACTCACTAGACTCCAGAAACACTGAGCATTCCTCTTTGAAATTTATTGATAATAATGGTTCACTTTAGAGCCCATTTAAAGATTAAACAACCGTGTATACTGTAACTGATCTTTGCATTGTTGTCCTTGTTTTTGTACTTTGAAATTGTTTAGCACTAAAATGTCTAGTTTTGCACCAAAATGCACAACAATGATTCAATGGTTAATCTACTGTTGTAAATCTGTTAAGATAAAAAAGATAGTCTAATGAGGTAAAAGAAATTCACAGTGTAATTTTCTACAGTGTATATGTTGGCATTTAATTATAAAATAAAAACATGGAAGGGTAAGGTCTGTAATAATGTCTTAAAGGGACCAAACTTGAGTATGGAGTATGACTGATGTTCTGTATTCATGTATCCCATAGTCCCTCAGAGCACTGCTAGGAGAGGAGCTATCCGAGTTCCTGGCGTCAGATGAGAGTCAAAGGAGGATGGAGAACAGAGTACGTCTTCTCCGGGACCTCCAGATTGACACCCGGGCCAAAGGCATGTGGGCTCGGATCTTGAACGACCAGCCTGGGTCAAAGAGACAAAAAGCTGGATCTAAGAAAGGTGGGACGACGGCCAGGAGCGGATGCTTTGGACACAAGATGGATAGGATAGGGACTATGAGTGGAATGGGTTGCCAACCATCTCATTACCCCTCTGCAAACAATCTCTCATGGTAAGAATCAATACAGATCCAATGCAAGAGCGAAATCTTTCAAACCTTTTTGCGGAAATGTATTTTATGGATAATAAAAAATTGTAAGGTATAGGGTTTGTAAAATTTAAATTATTTAATTAAAAAGTGATGTCTAATACATATAAATGCACTGCATTCTGAGAATGTGTCTCTCTAGTAACCTGCCCTGTGTATGCAGGGGCATCATAGGCACACGCTGCATACCTGCTTTCTTGTTAAGCCCCTGTATACATGACATTTGTCATCTGCCATATTAATCACTCACTGTATAAGTAAAAAATACAGTTTCTTCAGGCAAAAAGCTTTGGAGAGAGTAATGATAGAGGATAATTTGCTACCTTTGCTGTAGTTGGTTAATAGATTGCAACTGTGTGTATGTACTAGATAACTATGGATGAGTTTGAGTTAAATTGATGTTAACAGTAACTGACTCCATGATGCAGAATTGTTCTCGGTTGACGTCAAAGGTTGTGACGTCGGTGACATGTACGCACGTAAGAGATTCACTGCAAATATCACTGCAAATCCATCTAACAATATGACATCTTTTTCTTGTCTTTTAGAGTGCATCACGGACGCCATTCATTCTCGATATAAAAGACTTAGTTATTCCTCTTCTGAGGAAAAACATGCAAGAATCGGACTAATGGTACGAAGCCGCTATGAGCACCGTTTTTGGGGACAGTGCAAACATACAAATTATAAATAAAACAAATCGACTCAACACATGCATAAAAATAACGTGGATTAAAAGCTGTATATTGTTGCTGCTGCTGTACATTCATGTATTTTCTTCTTGCCTAAATGTATTTATGTTAAAAAATCTATTTATATGTTTATAAAAGAGATATTTATAAATATGAGTTTTATTTATGTAACATTTTGAAATGAATGCAAACTGCAGGTCAATTATGTTTGTAACTTTTATGTCTTTAATAGTTGTAATGTTTTAAAAACCATTAAAAATGCACAAAAGAAAACAAAAACACATCCTTAAAGTACTTTACTTTTGCATAATAATAATACCACTTGTTGTTTGAAATATTCTTCAGTCCTAATGATATGAATTTAAGGTTTTGAAGATTTTGTATGCACCATTATGTGTCTACTGATCTTTTGCCTGATGTTTACAGCCATTACAAGCTCCATTCTCAGTACTTTAAACCCAGAGTTATCAAAGTGTGGTCCAAAATGATCTTTGGGGGCCCATAAAGGTGCTCTAAGGGGTCCATGGACGGATATAAAAGGCATACAGATATTTTTGTTCTTTTATATAATCTTTTTGTTTATTCAGTTGCTTCTATAGTTGTAAAAATTCACTAGAAATCCAAGAATGACAAAGGCAATTGATTGACAAACCTGGTTGCCATACTAGTTTAGTATAATGTTCATTAATGCTATTATTGAAATATATTACACACTGTTACAGTGAAGATCAAGTTTTCAAGTTTTTAGATCAAGAGATCCAAAAGGGTAACGCATCACAATTTTCTAGCATTTAGTAATACATTTTTTAAAATCAAAAGCTGTAACTGTTAACATTAGTTAATGCACAATGAACAGTTGTATTGGTATTAACTAGCATTAACAAAGATTAATAAAAATTGTAAAAAAAAAATATTTAGCTCATTGTTGGTTTATGTCAGCTAATGCATTTACTACTGTTAACAAAAACAACAGCTTTGTAAAGTTTTACCAAAAAAGGTTGACAACCCCTGCTTTCAACTATTTACATCAGAACAAGTTGATATACAATTTAACCAGTAAACTTAAGGTAAACTTTAAACTTGAATCTACAATACAATGCTTCCATTATTGTTACAAAGGTAGCGCAAAGGCGTCATCTATTGGCCATTGGCGGACGATCCGGAAATTGTGCACGTGAAATGATCACGATCAAACCAGCTGCCCACTCAACGGGATGATCGCTCCAGAATTCACAAGGCAGTCTGGTGGTTTTTATTAAGAACTGTGTGCGTCCATTAGAGAAAAGTGAGTTCGAACCCTTTAAGGAATGATTATAGATGTTTATACTTGTATGAGAGTGTGAGAGAAATGATGAGTCATGCCTTGACGCTACGCACCTCATTGCAGAATGTTTAAATACGTTGTTTGTAAGTGATTGGAGTGTTGTTCCTGTATTTCTAAAACAGATATAACTATTGTTGTGTACCAATTCATATATAAGAGAATGGTGGTTTATAATTCATAAATTGCTATTTAACTGTTGTATTGTCCTAGACATAATGTAAACGGACAAGCCTTATCACTAATGGGGTTTATGTAACATTTATCATTGTTTATTTGCAGCCACACCCACGTACCCACTTAGAATGTAAATCCAACGTACTGCAACTGCTATACTGTCTAATGTGTGTCTGTGCTGCTGAAGAAAATTCAGTAAACTGTTCAAATTGAATCCTTTGTTAGGCGCCTCCTAAGCGCCTGAGCCCTTTCTCTACAACAATTATTGATATGATTTCAAATGTCCCGTCTTTCTGAATATTAATAGCAATGTGAGAATGATCATAAGGCAACGTTAGAGGGCAGCACTGAGACTCTGACATGACCTTAATATTTGAAAACATCTGCAGAATTTAAACTATATCAAAAAAACCAAGTAGGACACCATGTGCATCACTTACTACAATGATATATGTCCCATTATGCGTTCAAAACATTCATTACTAAGAATGAACACCATTATGAGCTCTTTTGATTTATCTATATTTGCAGTGTGCCTTTAATGGAGAATTTTTTGTAGGGAAAGAAAAATGTTGTCCCTAAAGAACAATGATTAAAGGGACACTGTTACACAAAACAAGGAAACATTCTTAGCAAAGTGAAAAGAAAATTACATCTGAACATTAATATTGTCAGCAAAAACAAATTGGCCCATAAATTTTGAACCAAGGAACATTCTTTTTTAGGCACTGATCTAATTAGTTATTACCAATTTAACTAAAAGTATTAGTATTATAATAGCCTACTACATCATTCATTTATATTGAAAATCACCTTTCAATGGTCACAGATCTTGTTTGATCCAAAATTCATAAAGTATAAAATGAAATTCACACTTAAAATAAACAATAAATTATTGAACTTGCATAATTGCATTCAGATGCACAGTTAAAATTCCTAATGTCCTTGCTAGAGAACATTAATAAAAATACAGGAACGTTTACATGGACGGGTACTAAAAAGGGCTAAAAAAGTAATTTTAGTAAAGTAAAACTAAAAGGTAATTTTTCTGTAATTGTATTATGTTGTGTATGATTTTTAGGATTTGTGATTGATTTGTTTTAAACTGTTATTTATTTATGTTGTATAGTATAAATGAAGCTCCTAAACACTGTAAATTTGGAAGGAGTGCTTCTATCTTTCTAATTAATAAAAATGTATAAAATCCCCCAGTTTTCCTCCCAGGTTAACCATATCTCTCCCATATAAATATCAACTATTTAGTCTCAGGGATTTTGCCTTTAACAGTAAAACTTATGGCTATATGATTTTCCCTCTTTTCTAGTGTAAGATTGTATTACTATTCTGCCCAGGGACAGCAGATAAATACTGTCTTTTTGTAGTCTAATCAACCATTTATATTGGAATATGATAGTAATTCATTAGTATTGCTCCTAAAAAAAATTAAAAGTTGACAAAAATTGCAAACTCAAACTCGAGCACTGGGAAAACAGTGTGTGCACACCTAACCTTTAGTAGAGGTAGCGCGAACATGCCTTACAATGGAATCTCCAATGACCACAGCATCATGTTCCGTCTCACAGAGGGAGATGAAGCAATTGTGGGTAGCGCTCTCGAAAACCGGTGGCAGCATGGGGGAGTGGTGTTCGCCTGGGTCCTGGCTTGCACCCTTATGCCATTGGTGTGTCAGCGCCGGGGTGAAGTTAATGTGGGCTGGTCACGATACAGCCCTGCACATAGATAGATGCAGTGTTAACTTCAAGCCATGGACTTACCGTGGGTCTGGGTGCATCAACATAAGATTGGCCAGGCCTAAGCGAGTCATCTCAAACCTGTACATTTAGAGGTAGACACATCCTAGCATGATGTTAGCATGACATAACATGATGTTAGCATGCTAGCATGAGTAAACATGATGTTAGCATGACTAATCATGATGCTAACATGACTTAGCATTATATTAGCATAAAGCTAACATGAGAGATATACTAAAATATGGCTTATTCATGATGTTAGGAGGTTGCGATGGTGATTTAAATGGTTCTTAGGGTGTGGTCAGAAAGTTGCCAGGGCATGGATATGAAGCTAAAATGTCACCATTTGTTGCTGCTAAGTCTAGTGATATAAGCCCACCCCCATGTCTGTATGACATTCGGATGTGGAGCTATGACATCACAATGATCTGCCCAATGTTACGTCTATGGGATTTTTTGCCCACTTTTTTCGTACGCCCTAAAAACATCGTACACCCAATTGTTTATAAAAGTCATAGCACACCACTCCTTAATAAGCGCCGGTCAATTTGACACCTCATTTATGGGTCTATGACAAACCGTGCGGGACGAGTTACGTGGCAAAATTTTGTCCAGAAAAAGAAGTATGCAAAAGAATAATAGTGATGCTTTTTTTTTGCAAGCCCCACTAATAATTATTTGTTAAGGTGAATCTGACGACATTTCTTACTGTATATCCAGTCAGTTAAACAGCTTTTAAAAGTAATATCAAGCTTTTTTAATTAGCAGGTCTTGCTTTTCGTCTTTTAAATTTGCCTTTTTGTGAAATACTAATATAGTATAATAAACGTATTAAATTATTTTGGTTCTTTTCTTTCTAATTATTTTCCTGTGGAACCATTAATAATCGACACATAAAAACATGCAAAGAAACAATATGTATGAAATACAAAATAAGTTATGATCTTACAATCAACACATTACAAGCTGCACATGTAGTTCTAAAGAAGTTCGATTACAAAAATAAAAGGTTATTTTTGTACTGCTAAACAAAAACAACTGTTCGGAGAACTGGAACTAATAAAAAGATCAACCTGTTTGTTTATTCCCTTTGTTAAAAGTGAGAGTAGTATGGCGTCACAAAGCACAAGCGTCACAATTCAACCCTTCTAATGTTTAGAATGTTATATGAGTGCTGATTAGTGCTGATTTATTTTATTCATTTTAAAATAGCACAAGCATATTTTAGCCATTTGTTTCATGAAAATTTATTAATCATAAAATAATAACAACAGCTATAATAGACAAACTGTGTAGATGTTTACCTTGTCAAATTTAGCTAAGAAACCATTCTTAATGTCTTAAAAGTAAAAAAAGTAAATATAATAAACTTCTGTTTAAAACATAGATGTGTGGGGCAACATAAATTATTTTCATTGGTATTCACTCAAACCAGCATGCTTGTTATAGGATTGGATGGGGGAAGTAAAGCTTAAATGAAGTTTTTTTTCAGCAACATGAGAAAAGAGAAGACTTGTTGGAATTTAATGTGTTGTGTTATGAGGGATTTAGAAGAATTGCAGTAACATTGACATTGCTGTGATGCCAATATGTTTGAGGAATTTTTACAATAAGTAGTAAAGCCCGAAGGATCCCTATCTAGATGTACAACTGATATTGTTCTACACAATAGGCTAAATGTTTTTCGAAAAAGTACGACACGATGCGGTGGGATCCTATCGATATTTGTGTATGCCCGGCCAATTGAAGCACTTTCGCACGGGAGATAAACATCACATAACAGCATTTGTTCTAACTTGTACGCGATATTCGCGAAATGAAATGTATCATTCTTACTACGCTTTAGCACATAGTAGGATTGGAAAATGTGCGTAGAGGAAACGTGGTTGGGCGGAGTTTAGCTCGCTGTACTAAAAGCGCGAGTCAAGCGGTTCCCTTTACTGTGTAGAGAGAACCACGTGTGGTAGAAGAGTTTTATCTGCGCCACGCTTGCGGTGAACTGCTTTATCGAAAAATAGTGTTTAATCATGGTAAAACTAGCCAAGGTAAGAGATCTACAGATGTGTTTAACGTAATGTAAGATCTGGAGTTTAAATCTTAAAAGAGGTTACGGCCGAAAATGGTAAATTTTGTTTTTCTTTACGGAACAAGGCCTGCGAAATTTTTTTTAGTCCATCAAATTTAATCTCGACAGTACAAATCGTTTTTTAATAAGAAACCAATGGGGTTCGACATGAACTGATTTTGTTTGTTATCACTTGTGTTGACTGTTTAGAGAATCCGTCTGACCATGCTTCTCGTTACCAGGCCTCGTTTGACACGCATGGAAAAATTGTGTGTTTTTGTAAACACAATTTCTGTTGAACTACAACAGTTATGAAGGTCACAAAGTTGTGTGCAACTCTCAGACTGTCGCTGTTCTGCATTTTCAGTAATTTATTTACAACGTGTGCCATTTAGCCACGTAGCCTAATGCTAAACGACTCCATTTTGACTCGTGGTGGAGCACAAGCGGACATTTGTCAAAATAAAGAGCAGCGTATTGTCGATAAATATAATTACAGGTTTTTGCACGAATATCGTAATTAAATTGCGATATTCTTCAGGTCGATATGTTTCCGTGTGTTCGGGACTTTAAGGGTTTACCACGTGTAACGTGAAGCCCACGTGGGAAGCTTCATTTGACACCACTGCTTTTAAAGCTTCAGAGAACAAACGTGTCGTCACTGTTTGTTTTATTTTTTGCATGTTTAGGTGTAAAGGTATTTAACATTTTTGAGTAGTTTTTTAATTTGGTCACCCCTCCAAACATCTGGTGCGGCAACATCCCTTATGTTTAAAACGAGGATGAACACATAAATATGTGTAGTCATGTTCGTTTCCAGAAATGCTTGGTATTTTCACGCTTATAACAATTTATAGGTATTTTTTATTCGACGCCAATCGATGCCACTGAGCGCACCCATTGATTTGAAAAAGAAAAAAAAATGGCCAAACTCCGTACCAAAGTACTTGTATTTTTTCCCATTCTCAGGGTGTTTTTATGCTCACCTGACTGATATAAACCATGGTTTTACTAAGACTTGAATGAGTTTTGGGGTCACCTGACTAATTTGTCACATGCCCCTTAATTTTTGCAGCCAGCCAAAAAGAATGTGCCTCAGAAGAAAAAGGCCCCTCCGCCCCCAAAAGAACTAGAAGAGGACATTGAGGAAGAGGTGAGATGACATGACAACTAGATTACCATAAATGGTTAAATTGTTAGAAATGTTCAGTTTTAATTGGTTAAAATAAATTCTGCAGGCACCACAGGCTAAAGCTGTAGCAAAGAAAAATGCAGCATCTGTGAAAAATGGAAAAGCTGCAGCCAAACAGGAGAGTAAGAAAGGTAATGATGATGAATTGGGTAAGCACAGTTTTATGAGCTAGATTTTGAAATCTGTAGTTCAATAGGCATACAGTGTGACTGTTTCTCTACTTTTTAACACCTTGGAAGAAAGTTTTAAGCTAGTGTTTTTTTTACATCCATTATCAGGGCTTGCAAAATTTTTTTATCACCCCTGGTAGCCCTTCGGGCAGGCACTCTTCAGATTTTAGTAGCCCAAAATGAATTTAGCCTAAATAAAAAGACATTATTTTAAAGTATTATTAAAACTGAGAAAATTGTAAAGGAGACAACATCAATCAAAAACATTTCCAAAACAAATAACAACAGTCGTATAAAATCAAATTACAATCATCAGTACAAATATTTGGTTCTATGAACGTAAAAACAATATAGAACGTAATTCAGTCCGTGTCAGATTCTGAATCTGAAAATTCTGAGAATTCTGAAATAACCCACATATCGATAGTGGCTCCCCGATGCCTGAAAAATTACATACAGCGTTACCCGACCATTGTAAGAGAATGCAATATAAGCATTGCAATATATTTTCCTCTTTATAAAATAACCCAATGGGCAGGGCGGAAATACATTTTGGTAGCCCGATTAGATGACACAATAGCCCTGGGACGTTGAGCTAGCGATTTTGCGAGCCCTAATTATATAATATTTCTTGATATGGGAGTAGCAACAAAAGCTTGCATGAAAAACAAACTTTCTCCTCTACCATAGTGGAAGTGACTCGTCCACCAATGAAGGCTACGCCTGCAGCTGCAAAAAAGACAAAAGCCGCTGCGACTCCTGCCAAGGCAGCACCTGTGAAAAAAGTTGTGCCTGCTGAGGAGATTGATGATGATGGTAAGGAATAGCTAAACGCTCTAGTGAAAGCAAAATTTAACTTTTAAAATTTAACTTGTGAGTTACAAAGCACAATAGCATTTGTAATTAGTCTGTAGTTACTAAAGAAATTTGTTTGTGTGTAAATGTTTACGACATTATGGTAACCACATAGTTTTGAAAAACATACAGTGAGGAGGAAAAAAAAAAAAAAATCAGCATAGGATTAAATTTTTATTTGCTCACTGAAAAAAACTATCAGTCTAAGTTTAATTAATTGTATTAACAATAATAACTTTTTTTTATATATTAATCAGTTTACAATTAATCATTGTACTCCATAAGGTGAGATCTTGCATGGAGCCCCAGACCAAAGGAGATTGACCATTATTTAGTTTCTTGTATTTGCGAGTAGTTACACCAACTGTTGTCACGCTGCTTGGCAATGGTCTTGTAGCCCATTCCAGCCTTGTGTAGGTCCACAATCTTATCTCTGACATCCTTGGACAGCCATGGTGGAGAGTTTGGAATCTGATTGATTGCTTCTGTGGACAGGTAACGAGCTGAGATTAGGAGCAGTCTCCTAAAGGGAGGGCTCCTAATCTCAGTTTGTCGCCTGTATAAAAGAATCACGGGAGACAAATTTCGCTGATTGATTGGGGATCAGATTTCACTCATTAAAATGCAAATCAATTTGTGATTTTTATGCTTTTTTTCAGGATTTTTGTTCTGTGTCTTACTGTCAAAACGCATACAAAATCAGCAGGGGTTCAAAATTTTTCACTCACTGTAAACGAATGCACTGATTAGGGGTTAACCATTGTAGGTACTGTCACCAAAAAGCCCTCCAGAGATGTTTGCCTGAGATTGTGTGCATGATATACTAATTTGCAGCATAGAGAACCACCTGAGGCACACAACACAGTTATTCTAATAAATCAGTGCTGGTGTGTTAGCTAGGAAAATGACCAGATAAACAATCAAGCTTTGTACAAGGCGTTGCTGTGTTTTGTTAAAAAATATGGTTGTGGAGACTACAAAAAATTGTACAAAAAAGTGATTGTCATGCTCCTATTGCTTGTGCAGCAGAGGAATTGCATGATGGAGATGACGACGATGCCTGTGACAATGAAGGTATGTGTGAGCTACTAATTTAGAAGCTAGAGCTGTCAAATGGCTTTTTTTGACCTAATATATTTGTTCTAAATTTATTTGTCAGACTGCAAGACCTTTAAAAATCAACTTGTAAAAACAAAAAGATTACAAAAAATGGTAACCTGTAAATATAAAATACTACATCATATACATCTTAAAATTAAAAACGTATTACATGATGTTGGTGTTGTTCCAAAAAGATATTGTGTACTAACCGCCCATAAATGCAGTCTTTTAATGGACACATGATGAGCCACAAGGGACTTAATACTGAAAGTTCTGAATGACATTGTGGGTCTGATGTCAGTGTCTGGTGTTCTTTGGAAAAACAATTTCTCAGTTGTTTTATACCTTTTTCATAATTATAATTATTTTTTTAATGTATAGGTTCTGTGGAAGAGGAAATGGATACAACACCGGCACCCAAAGCCTCTGCCAAAAAGGCAGGAGTGGTAAAGGCCGAGGAAGAATTGGAGGAGAATGAGGAGGAGGAAGAATTGGAGGAGAATGAGGAGGAAGAATTGGAGGAGAATGAGGAGGAAGAATTGGAGGAGAATGAGGAAGATGACAAAGAGGAGGAAGGTATGATATCAGGTCCTGAGCCACAGGACTTGTATGACTGGGACCATAGCAACATTAAATGTGTTCCTGCATCTAAAGACTTGCAGTTCTAATGGTCCTGGTTTGGTTTTCCAGAAGCTCCTATAACTCCAGGAAAAAGGAAGGCAGACACAAAAACAGAGAAAGGAACGCCCCCAGCCAAGAAAGCAAAAAGTGGTGGATCGGGTAAGACTTACAGTCAGTCTGCATGTTAATTTCATTGAGACACTCAGCTGTATATGGTGATTAACAAGAGTTTAACCCTTTCACGTGTGATGCGACACCCCCGGCGTGTTTTTTTTTTTTTTATGCGACCGTTATTTTGCAATGAATCATGTTCAGTTACCATGGAGACGCATTAAGCTTGTCGTGTGACATTACACAGTGGCACGCTGCCGCTTATATAATGCGCAAACTTTTATAATGTTCACAGTAGATGTATAACATAAAACCTTGTGATGCAAAGAAATAACTGCGCTATGTAGATGTATATAAAGCGCTATTCAAATTTATTAAAATTGAGTTTTAGGTTGAGGTTTATTCCTGGTATTTGCTTTTCTATTTATCTGTGATTTTGTAGCATAATTTGAAATGTAGGAAACAAATAAACATTATGTGACTGGAAACGCTAACAACTGTGACACCTAAGCGCTGAGCGATTCGCTCTTGTTTACCGCCATTCCTGGTTTAAACGCACTTGAATTTAGCAGGTGATCACGTAACTTCTGAATGTCCTAATCACACCGGTGTGATTGTACGCGTCAAAGGGTTAATAGTGATGTATGTGATTGTCACCTTTGCGTGATTGTTTCTTTGTGGAATTCTGATTCTGTCTCTACAAGCAACACCATTTGTCGTCCCATTATATCAGATTTTTTTTCTGTTACTTTTTTTAGCCTTTAGTCTTTTTATGGGCAACTTGAACTCAAAAAAAAAATTAGTTGAAGTTAAGGCAGCGATCTTGAAGTTCTTCTCAACGGAAAACCTTACATTTAAAGGTCTTCGTCTTGGCGGAACAAAGTAAGGGAAAAACACAATGTTTGGTTTAATTGCCATTCTCCATTTTAAAGTCAGGCATGTAAATAAAACATTTGTAGCCTAAGTCTTGACTGTTTTGGTAGGAAATTTGGCTACCTAGACTTTGCCTCAGAGGAGGAATTGCAGAAAGCTTTGGCACTTAATGGGAAGAAGTTAATGGGCAAACCAGTAAAACTTGACCGAGCCTTAAGCAAAGCAAATACCCAGGAAAACAAAAAAGGTAATTTAACTTCCATAAACAATCTGATCATGTCCAGAAACGGTGACTGCTTTTTTCCTTGCTGAACTCGCGTGTAGGGTACTGATAGTCAAGTAGTGATCTAGAGAAATGGTTAGGTAGTGCATTAAAACTGAACCAACTGTCAACATTGATTCACGTTTTCTTTTTCAGAGAGAGATGCACGTACTTTGTTTGTAAAGAACCTTCCATACTCCATAACACAAGATAAACTTAAGGAAATCTTTGACGAGGCAGTCGATATCAGAATTCCAATGGGCAATGATGGTTCCGGCAGAGGGTAAGAAATAATTGTAACTGTTAACGTTATTAGAATGTATAAAAACACACTTTACGTAATGATTCTTTTTTTGACAGAATCGCCTACATTGAGTTCAAGACAGAAGCTATTGCTGAGAAGATGTTGGAAGAGGCCCAAGGGACCGAAGTTCAAGGACGCTGTATCATTGTAGATTACACGGGGGAAAAGAGTTGTCAGAGCAGCAGACCACCAGGTCTGTTGTCACAAGACTATCTTCACATTTGACCCACAGCACCTAATCTAGAACCCAATTCAGACAAACTATGTATTTAACATGTTCTTTCGCACTGATGCCAACTAATGTTTTCCCCTCTTTCAGCTGTTAGTTCTGCAGGCAAAGTACTTGTTGTAAACAACCTAGCCTTTGTTGCAACCGAAGGTGCGCTTCGAAAGGTTTTTGAGAAGGCGGTGGCCATCAGAATGCCACAATCTAACGGCAGGCCAAAGGGGTGAGTAAAGCTGGGGGTGAAAAATGTCCCTTTGGCATTCAGAATCAAAGCTGCTTCTTTTAATGTCTTCCCCCACAGGTTTGGTTAAAAAAAAAAAAACTAAAGATCTAATCCAGTACAGTTTCACTCCCATTGTAAGCAGCAAAACTACATAATGTCTTTTTCTTTGGAACAAATTAAGTAAATATAAAACATTCCTGTTGGAACTAACATGAATAAAGCCAACAATTTCTATTACTACAGAGTACATTAGATATTTATTAATTGTTAAATGCATTTAAAGTCCTAACATGACCAAATGTTTACACTGGAAATGTTTAGTGTTGGTAATCTGTACCAACAGTAGATGGCAGGAATGGACTATTGCAAGCATCTATTACATGAAATAAGAACATGTTGGTGAAGAACATGTAGTGAGCAAACTCCAATTTATCTGGGTAGATGGCACACTGGCTACCTGCAGCAGGCCTTGGGACAATGATCTACAATCCTGATTGGTCTATGTATTTTAGATTTGCATTTGTGGAGTTTGAGAGTGTGGATGATGCCAAGGAGGCACTGGAGACTCATAACAACAAAGAGATTGAGGGTAGAATGATCCGACTGGAGGTCAGTCAAAGCAGAGAGGAGAGAGGTGGAGGAGCAAAAGGAAACACTGGTTTGTGTATTCCCTCAACTTCAACATTCAACATTAAGTATTTCTGCCTTTGTCATTGCTAACTGCCTATTTCTGGTTTGCAGGTCCCATAAAAACCCTGTTTGTCAAAGGTCTGTCAGAAGATACCACAGATCAGATGCTTAAAGATGCTTTTGAGGGTGCTGTCACAGCCCGAATTGCTACAGATAGAGAAACAGGATCCTCAAAAGGGTACTGCCATAGTTTTTTTTTTTTTAAAAACACTTTCCTTCTCATGAGCTCCTCTCTGTCAATTCAATGGCAGTGTATGGATTCGCACGAGAAGTAGATTAAAATTCACAGTTAAACTGGTGCTTTCTCTGGGTTGTGGGAAGTACCCATGTCTGATGCGAGACAAGTTTACTCAATGTCAGTTATTCACCATCTTGACTTTCCAAATATGCATGATTTCCCATGTAATCATGGGATATATACGCTTGATATACCGGTTGTAGTTGTGCACCATGTTAAAGAAAAACATGCTTGTTAAATACTGCAAAACAATAATACTTTTGTCAATTTAAGTTATTAAAACATATTTTAGAACTAAAATATTAAAAATGTAACCATGTTTACCTTTTTTCTGGGATAAAGCTTCACCACAACTAACATCTTTCTGCATAGACCTAAATCTGACTAAACATAACTCATGAAATTAAAGTCGCTTTTAAAATTTGGTCATGGGAACCTAGGACGGTATTTGTCAATGTATTGCTGACTTAATATTAAATTTTCCTACAGATATGGTTTTGTAGACTTTGACAATGAAGAAGACTGCAAGGCAGCCAAAGAAGCGATGGATGATGCAGAGATAAATGGCAACAAGGTGACTCTGGACTACGCTAAGCCCAAAGGCGATGGAGGCAGAGGAAGGGGTGGATTTGGTGGCCGGGGCAGAGGACGGGGTGGGTTTGGTGGCCGAGGCGGGTTTGGTGGCCGAGGCGGGTTTGGTGGCCGAGGCAGAGGAAGGGGCGGTTTTGGTGGTCGAGGCGGTGGCTTCAGGGGAGGCAGAGGAAAAAGAGGTATGTTTCAACCAATATCAGCTGTGTTGGAAGTGGCACAACTATTTTTGCTGTGTGTATAGTAGTGTTATCAAGATACTAAAATTTCTAACTTCAATACGATACCTTGAAAAATATCAATATTTAATACCACAAGGAAATTATTCAATACCACAAGGAAAAAACTGCCACGAGCTAACACGTACCATTGTATTTTTATATAACTAGTTTGATACATAGTTATCAAAGTTTAATAAACACTGTAACAAATGTGTTGCTCTTGTTCATTTATGTTGGCTAATACATTAACATGTATATGATTAACAGATTTGTTATTGCATTCACATATTCATTGATCAATCCAAAATCGAGCGCTATAGTAAAAACAGATACGCAAAGGTGCATCACATGTGAAAACAAACCTCACTGGAATGACATGAGGACACTCATCAGCAACAATACTGGCTATCTTGGTTCATATTTCAGTAATGTTAAAATGAGAGCGGTTACAAACCCCAACTTTATATAGGTCCGGGTGTCTGTCTTTCAGACGCTTTGCTAAATTAGTGGCGTTAGCACCTTTTGTTAGCACTGCTTTGTAACAACACTTGCATATTGCCTTGCTTGTGTCTTTTGCCTTTCCGTGTTCATTTGCCTCAAATCTAAAATAGTTGCAGACAGCACTTCTGCTGTTCTTTCTCAACCAAAGTCGGTCGTGTCCTGCACTCGCATCTTGCGCTATTTAACCGCAGCGAACGAGAGACAGCACTGTGGTCACGTGTGCTGTCAACTCACTGCTTAAGAGAAGGGAGAGTGAAAGTGACAAAGCTAGACTGCTATCAGTATCTGCGTTTACATGCACACTTGTTTCAATTGGATTGAAGTCAATCGGATTGAATTAGAGTGCAGTGTTTACGTGAATGCTGAATAATGTAATCGGGTTGATGTGCACGTTTACATTACACGCTTGAAATCGGATTTGATCTTTTGACAAGCGCACAATACACATACAATTCTAGTCCTATTAAGATCGGGTTATTGGGGTCCATGTAAACGCAGCTACTGTATCGATACTTCGGGAAATAAGTATTGGTACCGTTTCATATTTCAGTATCGATATTTATCGAAATATTGATATTTTTGACAACACTAGTGTATAGTATGTCTTCTCCAGTATGCAAACTGTCTGCTGACTAAACATGGAGTCTTGTGACGACAATGCGAATGTAGATGTAACATCCACCAGACAGATCAAATAGTGTTCAGTTCAAATTGTTCTAGTTTATTTATCCCATGAAAAACTTGAAGGGGATGATGTTTTGTTGTGGAATGTGATATTGTGCCGTATGTTGTACATTTTAGGCATGTGAAGAATGTTACACACAGTTCGTACTATGTGCAGTAAAAGTTGTAGTCTCGTAGTATTGTTCTGATATATATATATTTTTTTTTTACAGGTGGAAGTGGTGGATTTGGGGACAAGCCAGAAGGGAAGAAAGTAGAAACTAACTAAATCTATTGTTGAATGTACTTTTTCATTGTTTAAGTCTATTTTATCAGAGCATTTCTAGGACATTCCAGAAAGCATCAGTAATGGATAACTGTACAGTAATCTCCACCCCCTTGCTACTCATAAAAAGTTCTGAGAAGTTCTGTCTGCTCTGTTTAACGTATCGTTTGGACTTTAAATGTGAAATTTGTAATTATGCTGTGCTGATTTAGGTACATGTTGTACATGAGACCGTTTCTTTCCTCAGTTTCTATTTTATTTTTTGTTAACTTTGGCAGGTTTAATGTGCATTACCATGTGCAAAGCATATTGTAACAGTGTCTCCAAATATTTAGATTAGAAATGACAAATTAAGTGGGTGTAATGACAACAGGTGCAAGAAGTGTTTCTAATCTGAAGTTGTAAGTAAGTTTGCCATGCGGCTAGTTAACTTTTTATCCAAGTCTGGTTTGTCATGAAATGTAAAGAACTTCCCATTTTGATTAAACACCATTTTTAAACCGTATTGTCACTTTTAGTAGTGTTTTAGTGGGGTTACATTTTTAAAGGTAATTTACAATGTAGGTAATTCCTGCAATCAGATCACTGTTTATTTGTTACAGAAGTGTGCTTTCAAAGTTGTCATTCATTTGACAAGCAATACTTTTAGATTTTGAACTGAGTATGTATCTGCTTTCCTGCTCTTGATTTAACACTCCCAGGTGTTTTCAGCTGGAGTGTGACAGTTGACCTATAAATAAGCACCTGGACTTGCTGAACGTCTGAAATTGCCACCTTATTATACATTTACGTACACCATAGTTGCTGTATCTAACAGCAAATATCTAATGTAAGCATTGCCCATCCTTTTCACCTTATGTTGATTGTCTGTACAACTTTAAAATGCCTTAAACCTTAATTTCTTAAACATCAGATCACCTTTCAGACAAGGGCTCACACATGTACTGCAAATGTTCACTCTGAATACAGATGTGGTTGTAAATTGAAATTGGTATGTTCAATTGTTTAAATCAATTTTAAAAAATCCTAGTTGTTAGGATGTAAATAACGTCCCAGTAAAAGTGATTTTTTTTTCTTTATAGTTTTGTCTGGTCATATGACTGATCATAAAAGTTGTACCATAAAATGTTAGTGTGGTAGATTTAGTATTTAGAACGCGTGCAGGTTTGTTCCAGAGGCTGTCAAATGGAAATCCAGCAATCTCCAGAAAAATCTATGTACAGTAATCATTTTCTTAATGATAAATAGCCATTTTTTTCATAACGCATGTAAAAGTCATAACTGGTAAAAATGCCAAAACCCTGCACATACTATTGGAATGTGCTTTTGATGTGCATCTAAAATGTTACATTTAACCACCATAGTTAGTAAATGTAACTAGATGTATAGGGCATAGATGAAAAAATAGTGAGCTGTTTTGCATATCTTTTATGATCTTCGATTACATGACTGACTCGCTGGTACTAAAACTGTTTAGTACCGGCTTTCTGGAATACTTAATTATGGTCCGTAACAACATTACAAGGTCATTTGGTCCCCAGTAATGACTGCTTAAACTAAAAACCAAATGCTCATTCAGTACACCGTCATCGTAACTGGTACTGCTTGTTTAGCCCTTTTATCTATAAGTTTTGGTTTCAGTGGCTTCCAGCTCCCAGTATGAGTAACTGCGAGACTCATGCGGGAACAATTTAAGTTTATTTAAAATAAGAACAGAATCATACACTTTTTACTGTACAGTAAATAGTTGCATACAGTGTGTTATTTTGTGATCTTGATGTTGCATGTATATTATCTATATTGAAAGTTGGTTTAGCATATTCCATATACTATGTTGTTAAAAGAATATATTAAAGGCATTTTTTTCTGGAAACATTTTATGCTCGTTAAAAGTCTTTTCACACCCTTAAATGTATCTTCTGTGTATAGCACAGGCCTATAAAATGTTCGTCCAATCATTCGGTCCAATGTACAACTTGACTGTCAAACTACAAATGGTTCATGTGTTTTGGAGGAGGTGTGTCTTTGGAGTGCCCTCTGGAGGGAATGTGGGATCTTGTGCTTTCAAAGCTGGCTTGCTGTTTGTGATGGAGGTTTGGGAGTTATTAGGATTCTGCAGTAAGCGTCATGCTGCCAAAAAGAAAATAAGACTAATGTGCTAGTAAACTTGCCATTGTTCTCTGGTGGTTGTCCTAGGTTAAAATATGAAAAGCAAAAAAAAAGGAAGCTCCAACTCGCAATAATATTTAACTGACTTTCACTGAATCAGATAACAAATATAAATCAAATTAATGCATGCGTGTGATATTTTTGATATGAATACAAAAATGCAAAATTTTGGATTTTACATCCATGTATGGAAATTCCTATTGCCTGAAAGAAATGTATCTCATACATGATCGGTATTTGGCAAAAATGCAAACAATATACTTCGTATAATAAAGCAGGCTGTTATAAAAGAAGCTAGCCTTCTATAAACTGAACTAGTTTGTTGTTTCGTTTCTCAGAATGTTTAAAATATGTATTCTACATTTAACTGAATAGTGTAATTGTAATCATATATTTTTTACACTAAACATTTAACATGCATTAAAACAAGGTGAAAATGTTTAATTTTTAACGTAAATGTGAATTTACATGTATGCTTTTAGCAGACGCTTTTATCCAAATCGACTTATAGTTCATTTAAGTTATACATTTGTCAGTGCATGTGCTCCTTGGGAATCGACCTACGACCTTTGCGTTGCTCTACCAACTGAGCTGCAGGAAAACAAAAGAAAATGTACGAAATGTGAAAAATGGAACAAAGCATTTAATTTCTTCCAAGTTAAATGATTAACATTTAAGTCTGATTATGATATTCTCTTAATAAAATGGGTAGCATAACATTAGTTTTTCATTAAATTAGATAAGTAACGTGTAATAACAGTACATAATGTCATGTATGTAATTGTTATCTGCATAAAAAGCATGATAACCTATAATATGTGACTTAATAAAGTGTGTAAAGGAACATTGGAAGCCAAAGATGGTGACCAATTCCATTACATCATAATGTTTTAAATATTATTATGATGAAAAACACGTACAAAGAACGTAAACAACAGGTCAACTTTTTAAGCCTTCGTATTGTTGTTTTATTTTATACTGTCATCTTAAAAGGTCTGCTTCTGTTTGGTGGGGGAGATTGAGGGGTGTAGTGCTGGTGATCACCTACAAAGCTCTACACGCCTTAACTCCTACATACCTAACTGAGCTCCTGTCACGCTACAACCCATCCCGCTCTCTAAGGTCCCAAAACTCTGGACTTCTAATAGTTCCCAGAATCAATAAATCCACCAAAGGGGGTAAAGCGTTCTCATACACAGCACCTAAACTTTGGAATAGCCTTCCCAGCACTGTTCGGGGTTCAAGCACAGTCTCCCAGTTCAAATCTAGACTAAAAACACATTTTTTCAGTAAAGCATTCATGTAATAGAGTGAACAGCAGCTACGCTAAGTTGTTTTCTCTGTCTTCCTCCCCGACCTCAGGATATTCATCCCGAGGTAACTAGAGTTTATGCCAGCGCCAGGAGAATCATCACGTGCCATCCTCCCATTCATAACCATTCCAGATGATGGAGCTGAAAAACGGAGGCC
>JAZGTJ010000471.1:48899-73066 GCA_036877575.1 Botia almorhae
GACGACATCACATTACGTCAACATCACACCGGTGTGGTGATGCATTATATGAACCTTTATAGACATACTAGTGTTTATTTCATAAAGACAACGTTGCACTTATTCAAACAACAATATATTTTACCGTTACAAGACGAAGACGTTCATCTGCTTCTGCTCATTGACTCTGACTGATGTGCTGAAACATAAGTTCGCGGCGCTCAGGGGGCGGAGTTGTGAAGTTTGACTGACAGTTTAAACGGTTCTAAGAGATGCGCTTTTTAATGGCTTTAATTGGTTAAATATTTGTTAAAAAGACAAACAGACGTAAAGGGTTACCAATAGCATTGATGTATTTTAAAAAAGGGCACTTCCGAGTGTAATTACAAAAAGGGCATGTGCTCTGCACAGGTTGAGCCCTACCTGTGCACGTGCCTGATCTTAGATGCATTTAAAATGTGTTGTAGACAGTTTCAGAGAGGCTAGCAATAGCGCACCAGCTTTGAAAGCATAAAATCCCACCCTCTCTTAAGAGCACTTTCCATGCCTCCTCCAAAACATATGAACACATACATGGGATGTGTCCTATTTTCCTGTCAAACTATCATTGCATTTGGACCAAACACAATAATTACGCAAACATTTTATGGCCCTGTGCCTTCCACAGAAGATAAATATTTATATACAGTCATGGCAAAAATTATTGGCACCCTTGCAATTCTGTCAAAAACACCTCTCACTCTTCTCACTTTGCTTATTGATTTTGTTTGCACTGGAACAACACAAAAAAATGCGAAGGAAAGTCAAATTTGATCAAATTTCACCCAGACCTCAAAAATGGACTGGACAAAATGATTCGCACCTTTTCAAGCATGTGATGCTCTTGTCATTTGTATTTAGACACCCCTGTGGCAAGTAACAGGTGTGGGCAATATAGTATTCACACTTGCAACCAGTTAAAATGGAGAAAAGGTGACTCAACCTTTGTATTGTGTGTCACACTGAGCATGGAGAAAAGAAAGAAGTGTAAAGTGGATTTGGTCTGTGGATTTGATAGAAAAAACTGTGGAAAAACATGGACAATCTCAAGGCTACAAGTCCATCTCAAGAGATCCTAATGTTCCTGTGTCCACTGTGTGCAATATCATCAAGAGGTTTACAGCCCATGGCACTGTAGCTAACCTCCCTGGACGTGAACGGAAGAGCAAAATTAATAAAAATTACAATGAAGGATTGTTGGAACGGTGAATAAAAAACCCTGATTAACATCCCAACAAATTCAAGCTGATCTGCAGACACAGGGTACAACAGTGTCAGCTCGCACTATCCGTCGCCATCTGGATGAAAACAGAACGCTATGGTAGGAGACCCAGGAAGACACCACTGCTGACACAAATGCATAAAAAAGCAAGACTGAAGTTTGCCAAAACTTATGTGATAAAACCACAATCCTTCTGGGAGAAAGTACTGTGGACTGATGAGACAAAAGTAGAGCTTTTTGGTAAAGGACATCATGGCACTGTTTACAAAAAAGAAACGAGGCCTTCAAAGAAAAGAACACAGGCCCAAAGTCAAACATGGTGGAGGTTTTGGGGTTGCTTTGCTGCTTCTGGCACTGGATGCCTTGACTGTGTGAATGGTATCATGAAATCTGATGATTACCAAAGAATTTTGGGGCACAACAGTGGCCAGTGTCAGAAAGCTGCGTCTCCACCAGATGTCACTTCCAGCATGACAATGAACCGAAACACACTACAAAAAGCACTCAGACATTTTGTTACAAACATAGCTTTGAAGAGTTCTGAAATGGCCAGCAATGAGTCAAGATCTGAATCCCATAGAACACCTGTGGAGAGATCTCAAAACAGCAGTTGGGAAAAGGCATCCGTCAAATCTGAATGACCTGGAGCAGTTTGCAAAAGAAGAGTGGTCCAAAATTCCAGTAGAGGTGTAAGAAACTCATTCATGGTTACAGGAAGCAATTGATTTCAGTTATTTTTTCCAAAGGGGTGCTACCAAATTTTAAGTTAAGGGTGCCAATTTTGTCCAGTGCATTTCTTGGGTTCTGTGTGGAATTGTATCAGATTTGACTTTTTTTCTCTGTTTTATGTGTTGTTCCAATGCAAAAAAAACATGTATCAAAACATTTGCAACAGCAACATTTTTCTGAGAGAAGAGTTGTATTTTCTTGACAGAATAATAAATTGGAATTTTTTATTACTAATTGGTTGGTAACCAATTTACTACCAACCAATAATAAAATGGTTGTTTCACCAAGTAAGAAGAACAGCACTTTTAGAGCTGTATCCATCTATCTGTTTTCTTTTTTTTCAGGACATTCAAACTGATGTTTTGGCTATGCATAATGCTTGTGCCACAGCTGTAATTGATTTCCTCTTCTCTTTTAGCATCCAAATTGCTTGGTGTACTTTCAAAGTCAAGTTACAAGTTACAAGAGGAGTTTATTGTCATTTCAAATATATACAAGTACATAGTGAAACGAAACAACGTTTCTCCAGACCAAGGTGCTAGATTGAACAAACACTGAACATAAGGGGCTACATAATTTAAACATAATATATACATAAAGTGCACAAGTGCAGACAGCAAAAGACAGTACAATGACTATTGGGACAGATTATGGGTATAGTAAGTCCCAGTGCAGTGCCGAACAATACACAGTTCTGTAAGAAAAAAAGTGTGAACAGTAAAAACAAATGTAAACAAATTTGTACCAAATGCAAAAAAACAAATGTACAGAAACCACTAGTGTGTGGTTGAAACAGTTAACATTACAGTTAACAGTTAACATTAACAGATCAAGAATAACCAACAGAAATTAACTATGTACAAAAGTTATACAGTATCAACAGGTATTGAATAAATTATACATTCATATAATAAAATTTAGCTTTATATTATAAATGTACATATTACATATTACATATTTTACATTGTCAGACAGTTCGACTAGCATTATAATTTGGCTTCATAAAAACACAACTGTATACGAGCCAATTAATGTTATTTTTGGAGTACAGTCAATCACACAGGATAATAGACCTTTATTACACTTCCTACTTCTGATAAGTGAAGAAGTGTATCGCTACTTCCGGTACCATAGTAACGCAATCAAAACTAATGGCTGAATCCTCTCGCTGGTGTTACTGTAATGTACCGGGCTGTAATTCTAAACAACGTAAACCTCATCTCAGACTATTGAGATACTGGGGCAGGATGATGGTCCTTCTTTTAAAATAATACGCAGGAGCATATTCGTGTGCAGTATGCATTTCTAAATTGATGTCTGTTTCCTACAGAGTGTGTCCAAATCTGTGTCCAAATACTGAACACAGGAGAGCACAAAATACCTTTAATAAATGTTGTTTCAGTGAGTAGGGATTAAGTATGATTTGGGACTAAACTTTCCGAACATTTCACTCCTCGTTCTTTCGCATTGACCGGCAGCAACTTGCCTGTACTAATACCTCATCCTTCATTATGTTTACATTTAGTCATTTAGCAGAAGATTTTATCCATTTTCATCCTACTGGCAACTGTTAACTTAAAACTTATCCTGTTAAAAGGCGGTCTTGATTAAACATAAGTAGGCTTGCGTTAGCACTTATTTTTTTGTATACTGAATAGAATAAACAGAATGGCAAACAGGATAGAATAGAAATAACATACCGCAGATAAATCGACATACTGTTTTAGAGGTTGCACGCCAATGTTGGACATAATTCATAGCAAAACGTCTCGCTTGATAATAAGATGAAGCTAACAGGAAATAATAACTAACAACCAGAATACGTTGACACTGCATTTGACTTGAGTTAAAAAAAACTTTTAGAAAAAGAACCTGTATCCCTTGTTCAGCTTCACTTTGGTTTGCTCTTTCACCAAGCGTACCACATATTCTTGGCGAAATTTTGGCTACGTCAACAGAGAGGATGTCATCACCGGGTATCAATTCCGTTGTGATAAAGGTCTATAAAGTCATAATATTCATAATATTAAATTAACTCTGTGTGGTTACCGTGCTTTTCTTTGTCAGCATCTCTTTCGTTATGACATCCATGAATTTCTCTTTTTTTTGTGGTATCGACGCTGCTACTTTAAAATTGTTTTATGTTACTTTTTTTAGAGATCTAATCTGTTTGGCCTCAGTTTAATTCAGCCGCTCACGCGCGTATATCGTACCAGAAATAGATCCTGAAACGTAATCACAAGATCAGAGAAAAACAGTTCCGTGTTTCATTAGAGATTCTATTAATATGAGAAAGATAGCAAACTCCGTCGAAGAAAGCACAACAGTCAACTTTATTAACGGTCAACAAAATAAAAAAAACGCGTTATATAATCATAATTGGGCATACAAAGCAGTCACAATAGTCATTACAAGTCAAGTTTTATTTCAACTGGTGAAACCTAAAGGCCAAACAAAACTTTGATATTTCTCTTGTACTTTAGACAATATACTATCACGTAATATTATGCGATATTTATTAATAAATGGTAATATTACATGTTTGTTGGTGGTGATGCTGTTAACATTTACGTAGCCTAAATAAAGTAACTTCTAAAACAGCAGGTTGATTTGCAGAATTACATAAATAAATTGTATTTATGTGGTAAGATATTTTTATTCATTTTTTTTTAAAGAAATATATGCTAATGCAAGCCTATATGCAAGTCTACTTATGTCATGTTCTCAATCGTTCATAATCGAGACTAACTTTTTAAACTTTTAGCAGGATAAGTTTAAAGTTAGCAGTTGCCAACAGGCTGTGATAACGTCTCTCCATACCTTGCATGTAGTGTGAAATATAATGAAGGATTAGGGAATTAGTACAGGCAAGTTGCTGCTGGTCAATGCGAAAGAACGAGGAGCCCCATAAACTACAGGTTGCTAAATGTTTCGAAAGTTTGCCCTAGTCTCACTCACTAAAACATCAACATTCATTGAAGGTGTTTTTTGTTCCCTTGTTTTCAGTATTTGGACACAAATTTATTGCAGTATTTCAGAAGTTCTCCACTTTTAGTTTTTTTTTTGTTTCAGACCTAGCTTCAAAATGGAGCACCCCAGTATGCTGCCGGTGAGAGGATTTAGCCATTAGTTTTGACTGGATTGTAAAGGTACTCGAAGTAGCGATACACTGCTTCATTTACCCTAAATAGAAAGTATAATAAAGGTCTACTCCCAAACTCCATTGTCCAAGTTCTGTGTTTCCAATATCGTAGTTTTGCTCTGCCGGGGAAAGTTTCTTGGAGAAGAAAGCACATAGATGGAGTCATGGTAGTTCCTCCTGCTGCTGTGACAATATGGCTCCCACTCCTGATGATGATGCATCAACCTCTACAACAAAAGACTGGGGCTGATGTGAACGCTACCTGTAGTTTCTTAATGGCTTCAGTGGCATCAGAATTCTAGGATAGAGACTTGGGCTGAGGACAGAGAAGTGATGGAACTATAATTGGCGATGAAATGGTGGTAAAAGTTGGAAAAAACTAGAAATTTTTCCAATGATCTGATAGCTTCCACCTTCCCCTTATCCATCTTAATGCCTTTAGAATTGATGTTATAACACAGAAATTGAACGGAATCTTGATGAAACATACACTTTTTGGCCTTTAAAAATAGGTGGTATTCGCGTAGCCGTTTGAGGACCTCAGAAACATGTTGATGGTGTTCTTGTTTTGTTCTGGGATAACGCCAAGATATCATCAAAGTATATGATTAGAAAGCAATTTAGGTACTCTTGGAACACCTCATTCATATAATCTTGGAATACGGAATTACTAGATATTCGTAATTCATATGCCCCATAAGAGTGATGAATGCCATTTTCCATTTCCATTTCCTTGTAAACGCTTGTGAGGTCCAATTTTGTGAAAATTTTGGCTCCGTAAAGCTGTTCTAATGCTGTAGGGACAAGAGGAAGGGGATAACGAAACAGGACAGTAATCTTGTTCAACTCACGACAGTCAATGCAAGGCCGCAAGCCTTCGTCCTTCTTCGCCACAAAGAAAAAACTGGAAGCAGCAGGGAAGGTAGATGGTTGAATATATCCTTGTTTTAGGGCTGCATTGATACACTTCTTCATGTCCTTCTGTTCGGGGATGGATAGCAAATAGATCTTACCTGGAGCATCCAGGATGAGGTCGATGGCGCAGTCCCATGATCAATGCAGTGGTAAGGCAGCGGCTCGTTTTGGACAGAAAACGTAGCTGAAGTGGGAGTATTCTTTAGGAATGGATATAGATTTTTTTCTCCGGAGGACTTTTAACAGACGAGGAATAAACTGGGAGATCAGAGTGAGGTACATTTGGAATTGGTAAATTCGGGCCATGGGCGCCCTAATACAATTCCAGATGTTGATCCCTCCAGAACCAATAGAGAGATGTCCTCTAAATGAAGTAGACCAATCTGCAATTAGATGGGACCAACAATGTATTTCACATGTCCATTACCAATAAATTGCCCTCTATAGACTGTATCTTGTACGTGGTGTTATTGATCCTTTTCTGGAGTTGGTCACAGAGATTCTTTGGAGATGAAGTTGCCGGCAGTAACTGAAACACAATGATTAGTCATTGTGAGTTGTACAATGGTAGTAAATGGTGCAATTTTCATAGGTGACAAAGAAACAACACTCACCAGAGGTCTAGGAGGATGAGTAGGACATGTCTGGATTACATGTCCTGCTTTCTCACACACAAACCCTGGGTCAGCCGACATTGACGCTCAGCTGAGGTGAGGCGTGTAAGACGAGTATTATCAATTTGCATGGGTTCTGGTTGTGGTTCTGGAGGGCTGGAGTACTCTGGCTGGCGGTTACAAAATGGCAGATGTTGACACTTTTCTTCCTCCATACATTTCTGGATTCTGTTGGAAACTCTTATGGACAATTGGAAATGGAGGAGTTTAAACCTTGGCGATAAGTGATGAGTAGTGATCCAACCGCTAGATACTCCTTACCTGCTCTAGTTTGTGTGCGTCTCCAAGATCCCCTTCGTACTCTCCAGTGTTGTGTTGTGTGTGTGACTTACCTCTATCGTCAGTCTCCATTGTCTTTGTCAACTCCTGGATTACCATTGTCAGTATCCTCATTATCATTCCTGTTACTGTTATATCTGGACATTACCATACCTGTTTTCCATTTACTATTCTGTGCAATAAATACACCTGTCGGCATAACTAACATCTGTCTGTGAGTTTGGATTTCCATTACAGAAGATCAGACCACCAAAATGGAGCCGACAGGCGTGGATCCGATCCAAGAGCTGGCGGCTCTGGCAGCTTTCCTGTAGCTCAGTGGTTAGAGCATGGCGTTAACAACGCCAAGGTCATGGGTTCGATCCCAGGGATTGCACATACTCAATGTATAGTGATCAATGTGTAGTATAATGCAATGTAAGTCGCTTTGGATAAAACCGTCTGCCAAATGCCTAAATGGATTCACTTTGCCATGTCATCCAAACAGGCGGTGAGTGTGTGGAGTGCGTGTGCTTAAGTAGTGTCCTTGATTGGGTGCAGGTGATTAGTATTCTGGTGACAGTGAACGCTGAATGTGGGTGGAGCCTGGTGCTTCCATGACATTAATAATGCGCTGCATTTGATAATAAAGCAGGTGCTATCACACTATCTGTGTAGTCAAGCTATTATTTTACGCTGGTTGAGGCGGCCAAATATGAACAGGATTCCAGTAAGAGAATCATCGATTGGCGAAGAGATTCTTCACAAGGATGCATTTATTAAACAGTTTATGGGTTGTCATCTGCACCAATTATTTTTTGGTAATGATATCTGTATTAATGGTCTAAAGGAACAATATATATATATATATATATATATACAACCATATTCTGAGAACCATTTTCACACTGACATGATAATCAAAAAGTCTGCATCCTTAACATTAATAACAACACAATCAATGCAAATAGACAATATATAGTAATGACGTGATATTAATGTAAACACACGTGTAATGCAATATAATAAAACTTTCGATGCCAATTAGCGAGTTTCTCTCGCTGAAAATTACAGCCGCTGCGGTGCTCAGAACTTGCCGATTGTAACCGCAAACAATCGCGGAACAACAATAACATAACCTGCACGTATAAATGTACTTACATCAGGGCATTTCATGAGTTCGCACTAACATGCAATCGCAAATTATCACTGATGCGTATTTGGGGGAGGGCTCCGAGCTCGAAATTTGGCCGAACTCAGAGTGCTCTTCCTGTCTTTGACTGAGGTAGATACCAGCCAAGAGTGAGGTGATGGGGTGGCAGAGGGATGGGACGGGTAAGCCCCGTCGGCGGTCGGGTAGTGACAACATAACGAAGGGGATAGTATTAGGAATTAAGAAATCAGCAAAAACAAAATTGGTTGATTCTTACTCCGGACTTGAAGGGTATTAAACGATATGTGCATTAGACGGGAACTTAAGATGAGGTGCTTGCAGCCTCGGACGGGTAAGCCTGGCAAGCAGTCGGTCTGTTTCGAGATCTTGCAAGTTTTGTTTCTGCATTCTTTACTCGGGTCTTAATGGTGTTATACGAATACACAGACATCTGGAATGGAATTTAAAAGCGGTGTAAAAGTGCAATTAAGAAATAAGGAGGGCTGTTTGGCGAAGCGAACGAAAAGCGAAATAAAGCGGAACAAAATGCTCAACCAGGAGGGTTCTCGCAGCATCCAACGGGAGCTTAATGCTCATAGCATTGGACGGGTAAACGCAGCCAGCAGTTGAACGAAAGAGTTGTCGCGGACGGGCTTAAATTTTGAGAAAAGTGAAATTTTAAAGACTGGTTTATCCGTTCTATAGGGGGGCCCTCGCAGCATCCGACGGGAGCTACAACGGAGATGCTTACTGAATCGGACGGGGGGGCTTGACCAACAATTCAGAGTGGTGAAGGAGAGGACCAGGTGGTCCTGCACGACTAAACCCTAAACGGGGTGACTTCTGATCCATATATTCATAGGATATATGAATTTTGTCTTCCAATGCATAAACGGAAGACGCGAGGGAAAGAAAATGCGAAATAAATGGGCGGCCCTGAGGAATTATGTGCATGCCGAAATTCATATGACCAAGGATGGAGGGGAGTTCGCGTTTATGGTCGCGTCCAAACTAGAAGATTGGACGCGACCATGATAATTCTGTCAATTTTCTCTAAAAAAGTCTAAATTAATGCCTAGGGATCTAGGAATTCAATTGTTGAGGCTGGACCTGATGTTTTGTCTTGGGCGATAGGGATCCCGACTTCAGCGAACACTTTTAGGACTGAAATAGTAATAATTCTAATAGTTCCCAGAATCAATAAATCCACCAAAGGGGGTAAAGCATTCTCATACACAGCACCTAAACTTTGGAATAGCCTTCTCAACACTGTTCGGGGTTCAAGCACAGTCTCCCAGTTCAAATCTAGACTAAAAACAAATTTTTTCAGTGAAGCATTCATGTAATACAGTGAACAGCAGCTACGCTAAGTTGTTTTCTCTGTCTTCCTCCCCGAACTCGGGATACTCATCCCGAGGTAACTAGAGTTTATGCCAGCGCCAGGAGAATCATCACGTGCCATCCTCCCGTTCATAACCATTCCAGATGATGGAGCTAAAAAACGGAGGCCATCTGATGTCCCCATCGCACACCACACAATACCACAATAACATTAAGGATAATATTAAATGCATCACTTTCTTTTATTTACTTTCTTTTATATTTCTTTGCTCACTTAGTCTAGTTGTGCAAGCACTGGCGAGCTTGTAGAGATGCAGCAGTATTGCCAGAGGAGAACTGGTTCTCCTGGCTGGGCCTGGTTTTTCCCGAGGTTTTGTCTCCTTTTGGAGTTTTTTTTCCTCGCCACCGTTGGCTGCAGCTCCCCTGCCCTTGTACTGCCCCTCAGGAGGCTGCTGTAATGAGCTTTAATTTTGCACTTATTATTAAATTATTCTCATACTATCTATTCATACCCCATATATGATTGTATAACATGCAAAATATCACCTGTTTCTCCTCCCTTGTTTTCTCTTTGTCTGTGTGTCTGTCTGCCTGTGTGTCTGTCTGTGTGTCTGTCTATGTGTGCTGTGTACATTTATCATACATGTAAACCTGCTTTTAACAATGACATTTTGTGAAAAGCGCTATATAAATAAAGTTGACTTGACTTGACTTGAAAGGAGATGAGCGGCTGGGGCAGCGTTGTGAGGCGAAATTATTAGGAAATCATTGAGCAAATGGAAAAGGTATGGAATGCCGTAATTGTTGGACAAAATCCAGCATATAGCTTCTGACAGTGTGTCGAATATTTTGCAGCCAAAGGTTAAATGCACGGCAAAGTAGAATTTATTGCGTTTATTCATGAATTTATTCATTCGGTCAATATACTAGGGATAATTTGTTACGTTTTTTTCCTCACAGAAGATGCAAACTAAATTGTCTTTATAATTGCCGAGTTCGCCCTGCCTTACGGCGGCAGTCTTTTTTACACTTATTTTAAGATATTTTCAGCTAAATGCGCAGTCTGCATCACCCAGTGGAATAAGTATCCCTATTCGGACACCCGGACACTGATCTCCCCAACAGCATATTGTTCGGCAGTCATTACATTTTGTGCGCTATTTATAGATCTATTAACCATTCCACTACCACTTGCACTCAAATCATTTTCCCATGCCCGAAACAGAACTTCGTTAAATGTACTAACTACGGCCTGCAGCCCGCTATCCCCACGAAAGATTGCTCTTTAGAGATTTTAGAGGCAGACCTGTCCAAATTTCGTCTAACAGACAGGTCCGCAATGATTTTAATCTGGGGAAATGTATAAGGCAGTGCTGTCGTTACCTCCACATCTATAATTTGTGGCGGAGCCCACACCCGCTCTATCTGTTCTGTTCCAAAGTTTTCATATAATAATAATAAATTAAAAAAATTCTTTCAACTCCCGTAAATCAAAATCCAAACTTTCTCGTAATGGAAAGTGTTCTCGTAGCTCAGTTGGTAGAGCATTGCCCTGGCAGCGCAGGGTTTGTGGGTTTGTTTCCCAGGGGGCACATGCACTGACAAATGTATAGCTTAAGTGTACCGTAAGTCGCTTTGGTTAAAGGCTTAGATTCTGCCAAACGCATAAATCTAAAAAAAAATTCTCGGGTTTAAATCAAGTCGGGTTTCACGATCGACCTTTTAAAATGCCTCCCCTCGAACGTTTTCACATAAACCATATCGGTGTGGCTACTAGAAAAGTTTCGTGGAAAAACGCTTGATAATCGATCTTTCAGCCCCTCATAACTCTACGTTCCCTAACATTAACAGCCTTATTCCTCTCGAAGAATACGTTCTACATTATCACAATATCGACCAAGCGTTAAAAAACATCGGCCACGCTGCATGGTTGGCTAAAGTAGACATAACAGCAGCTTTTGAATTTTAAATTAACGCCCACCAGTCCAAAGATATGGCATTTTTTTGGCATCCGTTGGCGCAATAAATTCTACTTCGCCATGCGTTTAACCTTTGGCTGCAAAAGCAGCCCCAAAATATTCGATACCCTGTCAAAAGCCATATGCTAGATTTTGTCCAACAATTACGACATTCATTACCTTCTCCATTTGAACTCTGAACTCGGGATCCCTATCGCCCAAGACAAAACATCAGGTCCGGCCTGAACAATTGAATTCAATTTAGACTAGTTAAATTTCAGGCCTCCTTACCAAAAGAGAAAATTGACAGAATTATCCTGGTCACGTCCGATCTTCTAGTTAACCAATATTGTTCAAAACGCGAAGTCCTCTCCATCCTCTGTCATTTAAATTTTGCCATGTGTGTAATTCCCAAGTGCCGCCTGTTCATTTTGCATTTCCTTTCCCTCGCATCTTCCGTTCAAGCGTTGGAAGACGAAATTCATATATCCTACGGATGTAAAAACAAACTAATCTTATGGATTATGTTTCTAAAGCAATGGAATGAGTTAACTTTTTCTATGACAACCTCTTATCCTCCCCTCTCGACATCCAACTCTTTACCGGTGCTGCCCCCTCTGTGGGCTTGGGCGGTTTTTATCAGGGCTGCTGGTTTGCGTCGACATGGCCACCCCAGCCCCTTAATTCGCCTTAGTTCTCAGCCTCTTCGGCCTTATTTGAGCTCTATCCCATTTTCATAGCAGCCTTTCTCTAGGGCAAAGAATGGTCAGCTAAAAGTATTTTAATGCATTGCGACAACTAAACAACGGTATTCTGCATTAATAAAGGTCGTTGTAGTTCCCCAGCATTAATGCATTTTCTAAGACGCCTTACCTGGATTTTAACCCGCGATCAATTTGTTATAATCACGTATAAGCACGTTCCGGGTTCCAAAAATTAAATAGCTGACTCTCGTTTTTCTTTTCAGAAATTCAGGCAGCTGGCTGCAGATCCATCCAGTACCTCCTTACGCTCAACTCACCTTCCTCTTAATCACCCGTTAAACCACCTCCTTGACTCCTCCATCCTTCAAGCTATTTCTCACAGGACACTTCAATTTTATTATTCAGCATGGAAAAACTTCAAATCATTTCACTTCACGTATAACCTACAATTTCCGGATTTCTCTCTCCTATCCATCACCTCTTTCGTATCTTACCTTTACAGCATTAAAAGCATTAAAGTCGGTTTCATTATGGCTACTTAAGTGGCCTACAATTTTTCCATAAATTAATTTTCGGCGAACTGGAAGTCATGCAGGACCCCATTTGGAAGTCATGCAGGACCACCCGGTCCTCACCTTCGCCACGAATTGCAGATCGAGCCCCCCGTTCGAATGCTGTGTGTGTCACCCCCTTGATTGCAGGCGCGGACCTACCCGTCCGATGCAGTGAGCATCTCCGTCGTAGCTCCTGTCGGTTGCTGCGAGGCCCCCCCCATCGAACGGAGAAACCAGTTTCAAAATTTTGCTTTTCTCAAAATGTAAGCCCGTTCGTGACAACGCTTTCGTTCGACGGTTTACCCGTCCGATGCTGTGAGCATAAAGCTCCCGTCGGATGCTGTGAGAACACTCCCAGTTAAAGTTTTGTTCCGCTTTATTTAGCTTTTCGTCAGTTCTGCGAGCCAGCCGTCCTTATTTTCTTAATTTTATTTTTACACTGCTTTTAAGTTCCAGATTGTATAACACTCCTTAGACCCGAGTAAAGAATGCAGAAACGAAACTTGCAAGATCCGTCATCTTCGTCTATTTAGAAACAGACCGACTGCTCACCTCCGAGGCCGCAAGCACCTCTGCTTAAGATCCCGTCGAATGCCACGTTTCGTTTTGCCCTTATTCTGCTTTCTAGCTTTCACATTTTTTTAGAGTAATAAATCAAGTATTTCGTGATTTGCAGTATCAATTTACTGCTATTAACATCGCTTTCATTTAAGTCCACTACCCTGCCCGTTTGCGAGCCCTTCCGGTTGAGCTTCGCTTTATGCTTATCCCATCTTCCGTCTGTTTTTTTTCCATTACATTCCCTTCAAATCCAGAGTAAGAATCATACAATTTCGTAATTTGCTGATTTCTTAATTGCTAATACTTTGCATTTGTTATGTTGTCACTACCCAACTGCTGACGGGGCTTACCTGTCCGGCGCCGCAAGCTTTTCGAGCTCCCATCGGACGCTGCGAGAGCCCTTCTGGTGCAGTATTGTTATATTCAAACGCCTTCGCACCGCTATTATTTACTTTACATTTTTGGGGGGATTTTTCTTCCCGCTGCTGTCCGCCAATTATTCTGCTTTTTTGGGGGAGTACTCTGGGTTCGGGCCAAATTCTGAGCAGGACAGATGTGAAGAACAGATTCTTTGCACAGGACAGATAGAGCAGGCGTGCGCTCCGCCACAAAAATTACAGATGTGAAGGTAACGACTGCGCTGCCTTATACATCTCCCTGCATTAAAATTATTGCAGACCTAAAATTATTATCAGTTCCGGGCAGGGAGGAACTGATGGATTAATTTGAGGGCAGGTTGTAGTGGAATGGTTTACGGATCTACAAATAGCACATGAAATGTTACAACAGCCAACGAAAACCCAGTTGCGAAGATCAGTGTCCAGGACGAGTGGGACGGGTTGTTCTACACCCCTGGGATGAAGAAGGCTCAGCAGAAACACCCGGGGGAGACGGATCGCTTCTTGGGTTAGGAGATTGAGATGAAAGTGTGTCAGTAGAAAGGAAAGTCTTCTCGTTGGATAGAAAAATCTCAATTTCGGGCATGGCGGACAAGTGGGCTGGGTCAAATGCTGCGAGACTGTTATGTGATGGAGGTGAGGGCCAGCTATATATATGCGTCACTTTGTGATGATTGGTTGGATTACATGACCGTGCTCCTCCCGAACTTAGTTAATAAAATTTCATTAAACGCATTATACAGAGCATAAACAAGCACTCAGGGATGAGCATTCACCAATCTGTCTACCTGTGTGCAACAACTTTGGTTCTTAGGACAGGCTATCATACAATATGACTGACCATGCAGCACTGATAGACAGCATGCCTTCAGGAAGAACTATTGAGGTGCTGGCGGTCATCTTTTACATTAAAGAATGTTGTTTCCTCAACAAACTGATCTCGTAGCCACGGCATATTATCACGTTCCCACAAGTTAATATGTTGTGGCCTCAACATACTATGACGTTCCCACGAATTAATATGTCGTGGCCACAACATAGTATAACACTCCCACAAATTTATTATTTTGTGGCCACCACAAAACATAACAGAGAATGTCCCTTCCCGGGCACCGTAGCAGGACACCCTATCATTACATTTGGACTGAATGCATCAGTTGGGTGATCATATAATGTCCCTGCACCTTTTACAGAAAATATTTATATAAATATATAATAACAAATATATTTAGACCACTTTACATAGTTTTAGCTATCAGGACATAAAGAGGTTTTTAACCAGCATAACAAACAATGTTTCTGAACATACCCTGTTTTTAACAAATGCAAAACTGTTACCAATTTAAGGGTGGTGCACAATGCACACTAAAATGTCAGCCACAAAGCTACACAGGAGTACTTTAAAACCAATTTCATGTACTGCTATAGCCCAAACATCCACTTTACTCACAATTAACTTTCCCCATTCAACCCTGAAAAGGACAGTGGTTCATTCTCTGTCAGCATAGCACATCTTCCAGTTTAAACCCCAAAACACTCATGATTGCAGTTTCTGTCAAGTGTTAACTGAGGGTGGATTGTCTGTTAAATAAAGAAAAAAATATGCTTGCATTTGTTAGGGTCCAAGCTGAAAGTGTTTGTTCCTTCCCTTTTGAAGGGAACTTGTGTAGTATTGTAAAACCACTTTGGGGAATGCCTTTAACGTGACAGTATCTGAAGTACGTATAAAACTACTACAATCTTGAATGGTGCTGCGTAATGACGTAGCATGTGATGATTGGAACATACAGAAGTTTGTTTCTGGTCTTCAGCAAGCGTTCTGTGTGAAGCTGTCTGCCTTGCTTCTTTTGTGTGAAAAACAGGAAAATATGGCCAGCAAAAACAATCAATTCAAGTTGTGTGTTGAGGCCAGGCATTCCTGTGGTTCAGGGCCCATGTCCGTCGGGCGGTGTGGCGTTTATGGTTGTGGGGATTGCAGATGGATCTGGCAGAGGAGCTTAAGACGGATTCTGCCCCTTCTCAGCCCTTATTCGATGGGTCCAAAAATCCGCACTGCAGATCCTTCCGTCCACAGCAAGCTGCTGGAATTGTCAATGGGTTCTGCATTCAGTTCAGCAGGGCTTGAATGCCAACCTCCCAGGTTCAATGGCATGGTTTGGACTGCAGTCAACGCCAAGCAGTATCGGGTGTTGGAATTAGAAGGGCAATCTCTCCTGGCAAAGGGGGCCATAGAGTTTGTTCCCCCTTCTGAGAGAGAAGCCAGGTTCTACAACCGGTACTTCATAGGGGGTTGCTTCCGATCTTAGATCTATGACATCTGAACCGCACTCTGAGAGATTCAGTTCACTGTAAAAGGTGAGAAAGGCCAGCTATACCGCCAGAGAAAGACATTTTCTGTAAAAGTGTTAACTGTTCCACTTATTATAAATGAAATCAAATCAGAGGATTAGATTGTCACGATATATTGTCACAATTTAATTTATAAGGGGTCTGTGGAGAGGTCATCATCCTTCTTGGTACATAAATTGCCTAGAGATGCTGGCTGTGTTTCTAGCTTTAAAACACTTCCTCCCAGACCTCAGGGACTATCATGTGGTAGTCCATATGGACAATACTTTGGTGGTCGCCTACATAAATCTTTGCAAGTTGGCACATCAGGCTCTTCTCTGGTCCCAGGGCAAATTCTGTCTTAGAGCTCTGTACATCCCTGGAGACCAGAATGTGGGGGCAGATGTCTTGTTGAGGCATGAGCTGAGGCCTAGGAGATGGTCAGCCTATTCTTGGTAGGCCCATTCTGGCTGGCCAGAGTTTGGTTTTCAGACCTCATAGCACTCCTTGCAGGTCCCCCTTGGGAGATCCCTGTTAAAAGGGACCTTCTTTTACTTTAGGTTTCATTTAGCACCCCTGGCCAGAGCTATGGAAGCTGTGGGTCTGGCGCCTCCTGGGGACCAACTCTTAGATCATCTGGTCTTTTAACCGAGGTTGTTGAGACAATTCAAAACTCCAGAGATAACTCCATGGGGATGCCTTTAAATGGAATATTTTCACTTTATGGTGCAGAAATTGGACCCAGTTAAATATCGGCCAAAATATCGGGCACCCTTGCAATTCTGTCAGAAAATGCAAGCCTTTTCTCAGAAAATTGTTGCAGTTGCAAATGTTTTGGTACTCATGTTTATTTGTATTTTTTTTCAATTGGAACAACACAAAAAAACTGGGAAAAAAGTCAAATCTGAAACAATTTCACACAGAACCCCAAAAATGCACTGGACAAATTCATTGGCACTGTTAACTTAATATTTGGAAAAACACCCCCTTTGGAAAAAATAACTGAAATCAATAGCTTCTTGTAACCATGAATGAGTTTCTTACAACTCTCTACTGGGAATCTGGACCACTCTTCTTTTACAAACTGCTCCAGGTCATTCAGATTTTTCTCCCAAATGCTGTTTTGAGATCTCTCCACAGGTGTTCTATGGGATTCAGGTCTGGACTCATTGCTGACCATTTTAGAACTCTTCAGAGCTTTGTTTGTAAACATTTCTGAGTGCTGAGTGCTGAGTGTGTTTTGGGTCATTGTCCTGCTGGAAGACCCATGACCTCTGGTGGAGACGCAGCTTTCTGACACTGGCCAATATGTTGCGCCCCAAAATTCTTTGGTAATCATCAGATTTCATGATACCATTAGTCAAGGCATACCACAGTCAAGGCATCCAGTGCCAGAAGCAGCAAAGCAACCCCAAAACATCTTTGAACCTCCACCATGTTTGACTTTGGGACTGTGTTCTTTTCTTTGAAGGCTTTATTTCTTTTCTGTAAACAGTGCCATGATGTCCTTTACCAAAAAGCTCTACTTTTGTCTCATCTGTCCAAAGTACATTCTCCCAGAAGGATTGTGGTTTTCTCAGATAAGTTTTGGCAAACTCCAGACTTGCTTTTATATGCCTTTGTGTCCTCCTGGGTCCCCCACCATACCGTCCCTTTTCATTCAGATTGCGACAGATAGTGTGAGCTGACACTGCTGTACCCTGTGTCTGCAGATCAGTTTGAGTTTGTTTGGAAGTTAATCAGGGTTCTTTATCCAACATTCTAACAAAAATGTTGCTCTTCTGTCCATGTCCAGGAAGGTTAGCTACAGTGCTATGGACTGTAAACCTCTTGATGATACTGCGCACAGTGGACACAGGAACATTAAGATCTCTGGAGATGGACTTGTAGCCTTGATTTTGTCCATGTTTTCCCACAGTCTTTCCTCTTAAATCCACAGACAACTCTTTACACTACTTTTCTCCATGCTCAGTGTGACACACAACACAAAGGTTGAGTCAAGTTCTCTCCATTTTAACTGGTTGCAAGTGTGATTACTATATTGCCCACATCTGTTACTTGCCACAGGTGTGTCTAAATACAAATTACAGGAGCATCACATGCTTAAAAAGCAATTATTTCTTACAATTTTGACAAGGTGCCAATCATTTTGTCAAGGGCATTTTTTGGGTTCTGTGTGAAATTGTATCAGATTTGACTTTTCTTCTCTGTTTTGTGTTCTTCCAGTGCAAACAAAAACAATAAGTATGTGAAAAACAAAACATTTGCAATTGGAACAATTTTCTGAGAGAAGTGTTGCATTTTCTGACACAATTGAAAGGGTGCCGATATTTTTGGCCATGACTGTAACTGCCCAGTGGCTTCAGGTCTGGAAGGCCTAGCAGGCTACATTTACTTTTCCCAGTTCAGGCCTTGTAGACCTATGTGAGGAGGACCTCTGAGTGGAGGAAATCTGACCAGTCGTTGGTGTGTTTTGGATCTCCTAAAATAGGGTTTCCCTGTCTCTTAACAAACCATTTGTAATTGGATTGTTGAGGCAATCTCCATGGCCTATGAGGTGTGCAATTTGCCTTCACCTCTTCAGGTTAGAGCTCGCTGAACTAGAGGAGTGTCTTCTTCTAAAGCCCTTTTATCAGGGTTCTCCCTACAGGAGGTCTTTGGAGGTCTTCCACTCCGGGCTCTTCTGTTCTCTCAGTCTGAGTGCCCAGTCTAGCTTCACATCAAGTTGGCTCCAGGCTGTGTGGGGCAGTGGGTGTTTAGTTCCCCAAAGTGTCATTTTATGACACAGTGCAATTTACGACTGTAACCCTTGTTACCTGAGAGGAAACTAAGGTTTTTAGGGCTTTTGGGCCCCTTAACATTCTATAATGGATGGGCAGCCTATGGTCAAAGAGCAATAACAACGTTTCTCTGCCCATTTACTGAATATCAAAAAAATTAATAAATAAAAAATAAAAAATTTTATTAACATTTTATTATGTCAAATCAAATATTTTAATGTGGTTGAATCAGCCTGAGGCCTGTAGGAAAACAGTCTATGATCATCATCTCTTTTTATGTACACACACACACAAACACACACACATTAACTTATATATTTTACATGGGGTCTAAATAGGGAACATTCCATAGACTTCTCACTTTTATAGACAGCTGCTTGTGAACATTATAACCTAGCCCACACACCCTAACAGAAAACCTTCAGAATTTTTACAATTTTTAAAAAAACTGTATGATATTTTATAGCATTTTTACAAATGAAAATGTCCCCAAAAGGTTTTGTTCAGATTTGTTTTGCTGACTTTTGAATACAAATTTGTCTTCGCTCAGTTTTTGTTGGATCAATTAAACTTAAGTGGAAAGTGTATTCCACTACTTCCCACCCATCGAATATAACCAAAATTATACAACCAATATTATGAATAAACAAAAGCAGGCTTTACATAGACTTAAAAATAACAATCACATTGTAATTAAACTAGTAGATAACGGCTCCCAAAAAGGTATTAACAAAACACAGTATTTAATAGAAGCACATTGACAACTTTACAAATCATTGTCACACTCTATGTGTGCTATGTGTGCTCTCCCTCCTGAGTACACTGATTTAAAGGAAGCTTTCAGTAAGACCAAGGCCTTTGAACTACCTCCTCACCGAGCCTCTGACTGTGCCATTGATCTCCTGCCAGGTACCTCACCACCCAAGGGTGGAATCTTTCCTCTCTCTGAACCAGAATCCAGGGCCATGCAAACCTACATTCAGGAAGAACTTACCAAGGATTTTATTTGTCCGCTATCCTCTACCTCTCATTCCCGCAACCCTCAAACAGCTCAGATCTGCTAATTTCTTCACCAAGCTTGACATATGCAGTGCTTACAATCTGATTCGGATCAGGGAGGGGGACGAATGGAAGATCGTCTTCTCAACCAGCTCAGGACATTATGAATATCTGGTGATGTCCTTCGGCCTAGGCAACAGTTCATCAGTTTTCCAAGCATTTTTTAACGATTTCTTCAGAAATTTACTTAACCGCTGTGTGGCAGTGTACATAGATGATATTTTGATCTATTCTGACTCCCTGCCCTAACACATCAGTTATCTCCGAACTGTCCTAAAACACCTAATCAAAAAACAACTATATGCTTAGTTGGGGAAGTGTGAATTCCACCAAACCTCTATTTCCTTCCTAGGCCATGTAATCACTAGGGGGGAAGTAGCCATGGACGACAGCAAGGTCCAGGCCATCCTGAATTGGCCACGTCTGTCTACAGTTAAAGAGCTTCAACGTTTCCTGGGTCTTGAGGTTGGTCGCACAAATAACAAAGACCCATGAATCCAGATCCTGACTTCAAGAAACAAGAAACAAGAACCAAGACCCGGATTGAGTCAGGATCTAGACATCATGCTCTAACATAAAACAAAGGGACTGTTAGGGTCCTGGCAAGGGAACTAGGAACAACTTAAAACAAAAATCCAGGATTAGGGTTAGGGTACCATTTGGTCACTCTTCTTTGGTCAGTTTATCAATAAACTCTCCTTGCTCGCGTTTAGGTTCTCTGTGTTCCTTCCAGATCCTGACAAGATCAGCTAGGTCTTGTAAATGCATTATCATGTTTTGTAAAAACAAGGCAGTGGTTGCAATAATACATTGCAACAATCTCCCGGTACATAAAGATCTCCCTGTCAGGCAGTCATTATTAAGAATAAACTGGCATTTAGTTATTCACAGTTTTATTATTAACACCGAACACATTCCTGGACACTCTAACAAAATTGCAGATTCTCTCTTATCCTTTATCGCTTAAGGGCATTTAGCGGTTTAAAGCAGCCAACTCAAATCCAGCACCCTGCCCGACTATCAGAAATCCTCCTAGATTAAATGCCTCTTTCTCTTTCTACAATAAATCACTAAGGGTGTAGTACCATTCACCCTTAAAGCTTATAATTCTGCATGGTCTTTGTTTATGTTTATGGTCTGGTGTATGGTTTATGGTTTGTTTATGGTCTTTGTTTTCCTCATCACATTTCTTTATTTCCCATTTTAGTCACGACTGTTTGCGTATTCTTAGTTCAGTTGTTTAAAAATCTCTACAATACACAAGTTGCCAGCAGGTATACAATTTTATGCCAGGTTTTACAATCCAGATTATTCCAGTTTATTTTCCTTACCATGCATAGGTCTGTTACTGTCGTGGAAACAAGGATTCAGTTTCCAAAAAGTGAAGGTCTTTATTGCTTGAGACAACAAAACTCAAAGATAGTCCAAGCACTCAACAACCTTGAATCTGACTCTCCTTTTTATACACATTTGATATCATGTATCTTTATGATATCTTGTAACTACATACCTTATTTTTTGTTTATTTAATTGTTTTACTACATTCTAACTGTGGTAAAGACACAGCAGGATTCATTTTTTTAAAAGAATCATAAAAAAAATAAAATTAATTCAAAGTACTAAAAGATTTTTATGTAGAGTAATTATAAAACAGGCACATTCCCAGTGCATCACTGGGAATTCACCACAGAAACTCAAAGTTTTGACCTCACTTATGACTTAACATTTTCTAATTTAAATTTATCAACTGATTTCTTACTGTTTTTCTCAAGCATTGTAAGACTGATTCTTTAGCATCAGGCATCACTATTGCATTATCAAGAATGTACAATAACTATCAGCCCTACATTTCTATGGTTCATTATCTCAAAGCACATCCATGTACTCAGTATCACTTAGCCTTATTCATACTCCCTAAAGGTGTCATGACCCTGGTCTGATCAGTCCAGGTTTCTTGTTATATTTGGGAATTGTGCACGTTTTGTTGTTTTTAGCACATGGTTTTGTTTTAAGAGTTCGCCATTTGCTCAACTGTCATTGTCTTCCCCACCCTCTTGTTACCTTGTTAGCTCCTTCTCGTTTTCTGATTATTTATTCTCCCCACACTTGTTCTCACTCTTTATTTTCCCTTTATAGTCTCTTTCCCTTCATATCTTGTGGCAGATCGATTTGTTTATGCCATCTTTGCTGGTTTCTTGTCTTGTCCCTCCTGCTTTGTCCACTGCCACCTCCAACCATCCAGTCTCCTGTTTCCCTGCTGGCATGCTGATTTATATTAATGTTTGTTGGACTTTTGATGATTTTTTAATTGAATAATAAATTAAACTGCAATTCTTCTAACTTGCATCGAAAAATTGCAGTGAGGCAACGTGGTGCCCTCTACCATGGACCCCAAGCCCATGCAGTTGGGAAGATTTCGTCTCACTTCTCTGCATGTACTGTGGAAAGCTGGGACATTTTGCCATCTTGTGTCTTTTGAAAGACAAAGCCCATCAGTAGAACGACAAGTCCTGGTGGGTGCTCTCCCGAAATCATTCTCCCCAACCTTTCTGTGCTACCTGGACTTTCAAATTATCTTTCAAAACATCACTGTCTCCACCAAAGCCTTACTGGACTAGTTTTTTTGGAACACATTGCAGCTAAGCAGTAGTTCATCCCGGTAGTTCACGTATCCTCTCCTGTGTCTGCCTAGTCCTTGGCTGGCCGTCCCTTTCATAATTACCCACTCCACCTGTAAGTGTTGTGGTCTCGGGAAATAACCATGAGGTGTTTGTGCTGTACCTAATTAAGTCTCAGAGTGCGCCCATTATTTTGGGTCACCAGTGATTGGTACAACATAACCCTCACATGGATTGGCTCAGATCTTTTGTGTTAGCCTGGAGTCCCTCTTGTCTGGGTGCTGCCTCTTCTCCTGGCACTGTTTCTCCTGTTTATCAGCTGGAGGCAGATCTAACCAGGGTCTCGTCGGAGAACCACAATCTGTGATCCCTGCATCCTTGTATTGATTACTGGGGCCTTGACGATATTACTATTAACATCAGGTATCCTCTACCTCTCATGTTGTCTGGTTCCGAGCCTCTGCAGAGTGCTTGTGTCTTTGCTAAGACCTCTGCAATGCTTACTATCTCATTCATATCCAGGAGGGGGATACCACTTTTAACACTTCTATGGGACACTTTGAATATTTGGTACTTCCTTTCGATCTGACCAATGCTATAGCTTTCAGGCTCTCATTAATGACATGCTGAGAGACATGTTAGATAAGTTTGTCTTTGTCTATCTGGGTGACATTCTTAGTTTTCTTCTCTCCAGGAATGCATTCAGCACTTACAGAGGGACTTACAATGGCTTCTAGAGAATCAACTGTTTGTTAGGCACAGAAGTGCAAATTACATGAAAAGTCAGTTACATTTCTGGGGCACGTAATTTCAGCTGAGGGGATCAAAGCTGATCCCACTAAGGTGAAAGCCATAGCAGAGTGGCCAACCCCCAACAATTGCAAGGCTTTGCAGTATTTCCTGGGTTTTGCCAACTTTTATTGGTGATTCATTCAAGTCTTGTTTCATCTCTGTTCCTGTTCTTTTTTTTCAAATCCTGAACAACAGTTCATAGTTGAGGTTGATGCTTCTGATGTCAGATCCAAGGATAGGATGGTGCACCCTTGTGCCTATTATTATTGGTTAAGCCCTGCAGAATGTAATTACGACATTGGCAACCGAGAGCTGCTGGGGGTCAGGTAGGCCTTGGGTGGGTCGTGCCACTGGTTGGAGGGGTCAAAGCAGCCCTTCTTGGTTTGGACCATAAGAACCTTGAATATGTCAGTTAAGCTAGAAGGTAAATTCATGACAGGTCTGATGGGCACTCATCTTTGGTCAGTTTCACTTCACCCCTGCACACCGGCCAGGGTCTAAAAATGTAAAACCTTAATGCCCTTTTCGAGGCCCCTGGGTAGGAGACACCGGCCGAACCCATTACTCAAAGGGGTGGTGTTTGGCTCTCTCACCTGGGGAACTGAGCGACGGGTAGAGGATGCCGGTCAAAGTGGTGGAAGTGCCAGAAGGGTGTCCGGAGGGTTGGTTGTTCGTTCCAGCCACGTTGCACTCTAAAGTCCGGTGGTGGTCATTCTTCAAGGTTGGTCTGCCATCCAGGAATTCAGTGGTCGCTGGCTGCCATCTGCCAGCAATTTTGGACGAGCCAACCAGGATCTTAAAAGAGCTATTTGCTGTCTGACCTCCAGTAATCCGAGATTGTAGTACCAACAGCTCTATTGGGTTGAGTATGCCTTTAATTCTCCTCCTGTAGCTGCGTCAGGTTTGTCTCCTTTCGAGTCCTGGTTACCTTGTAACCTTGTTTACAAGATCATGAGTCTGCAG
>JAZGTJ010000471.1:73116-109284 GCA_036877575.1 Botia almorhae
GCTCACTTAGTCTAGTTGTGCAAGCACTGGCGAGCTTGTAGAGATGCAGCAGTATTGCCAGAGGAGAACTGGTTCTCCTGGCTGGGCCTGGTTTCTCTCGAGGGTTTTGTCTCCTTTTGGAGTTTTTTTCCTCGCCACCGTTGGCTGCAGCTCCCCTGCCCTTGTACTGCCTGTCAGGAGGCTGCTGTAATCAGCTTTAATTTTGCACTTATTAATAAATTATTCTTATACTATCTATTCATACCCCATATATGATTGTATAACATGCATAATATCACCTGTTTCTCCTACCTGTTTTCTCTTTGTCTGTGTGTCTGTCTGTCTGTGTGTCTGTCTATGTGTACTGTGTACATTTATTATACATGTAAAGCTGCTTTGTAACAATGACATTTTGTGAAAAGTGCTATATAAATAGTTGAATTGAATTGAATCCTTTTCTACATTTTTAATGACATAGAGGTTGATAATGACATTTGTTGTCGGTGGTAAAAGACTGGCTTCTTTGATCTGCATTGTTCTGTTGAACTTTTACAGAATGTAGCAATTGGGCTTCTGACTGAAACTAAGAAGCAGGTCTGTGTTTCTCCAGTGCTAGTTTCATTGCATTGGCTTCGAGTTAATTTTAGGGTGCAGTTTAAGGTTGTGTTACACAGCAAAGCACCCTAATATATTTTGAATCTTCTCTAACTTTATTAGACAACATATCAAACATTACTTTACAGGTCCTTTACCCCTCTTTACCCCAGAGCACAGCTCTGCCTGCTTCCACACTCATATCTGCTTCTGCTTGAGCCTTACATCATCATGACCTTCGGTTGCTTTTTGATCTTTTTTGACCTTTTCTGTTGCCCGTTATAGAGCCCCTTGACTCCAGACACTGAGCCCATGTTCCACTCGGTTCTAGAGGCTATGAGGGCAGCAGTAAGCTGCCATATACAAAGTCTAAAGCCTGTCCCAGGGCAGGTTTGGCTTATTTTGAAACCCTGGCTCCAGCCTCACAGCTCCTCTCTCAATCAGCTTTGCAGCTGTGAACAAGATCTTCAGAGACGGAAGCCACATCATGAGGAGGAACTTCAAAAAGAATAGACCTTACTGGAGACCTTTCTTTAACTGACAGCTTCATTAATGTCTGCTGATACTGAGTGAAAAGAATGAGAAAGCAATATAATGTGAGTGAAAAAAATTGCAGAAAATAATACTTACATCTTCTGTACTATATTAATTAAAATAAGTTCATATGTATCACAAGATAAGGTCACAAAGGGTCAGTTGTGTGATTGAAGATAAGGTTTTTGACAGCACTTTTTGTAAGTGTAGTCAGATAGCAAGCATTCTGAGTTCTGTATTCCTCCTAGTGTGGGGAAGTAATATAAAGACCTAACATGGGAAAGTCTGGCATTTTTTAAGGCGGTAATAACTACCTCTTTAAACCAGCTTTGGTGTAGCCTGAAAGCGGTAACAATTCAATGCCCATAATACTCTTACAGGCTTTGGTGCTTTCCTGTGGTATTGTTAAGGTGGAGGCTCCAGCTTCTTCCCCGTCATGTCGCCAGAGGGAGCCATCACCAGAATACTGAATGAACTCTCAGAACTACACTTCCCATCATGCTCTCCGTTGAACTGATTACTTCCTGTTTGTACACCTGCGCCTCATTTCCACCTCTCTATAAAACCGGACATTTAACCATTACCTCTTTGTGAAGTCTTGATTTGCCCTGGCATCATTTCTGAGCGGTTTTTCCTGTTTATTCTTGTTGGTGTATTTTGTGTATGACTTTGATTGTTTTTGAATTATCGATTGTTTGCCGCCTGCCCCTCTACCTGGATTTGATATTTTGTTTGATTGTTTGCTGCCTGTCTTGACCCACGCCTGTTTACCATTATCCTTTTGCTTTGCCTATATCATACCTTTTTGCTGTTACCGACCAAGCCTGTCTGTTGTGATTCAAAGTTTGCTGCAGATGGATCCTACTCAGCCTGATGCTTCGTTACAGGTATGTTTGGTATCCAATCTGTTTTGCTTATTTTTGCTTGTGACTATGCAAGCTTCTTTAAAGGTTTACAATTTTTGCCAACCATAAGGGGATCTCCATGCTGCCAACATGTTCATTACACTAATATCACATTAAAAATAATTTGTGTAATGAAATCTTGTCTGTTTTTTTGTCTAAAGAAGTTTTGTCTATTTTCTAAAAAGAGAGAGTGTGTAATTAATCTGTTTAACTTTCAATGTTGAGGGTTCAATGTGTTTTCAATATTGCTCTGTTTTAATGGTAGATGTTTTAGCAATGCCTATAGCAAACTTCTGTGCATGGCACTTGTTGTGGCATCATTTTCGTTTGGCTCCAGCCACTAGCCCTCACATGACATTTATCACATGGTGATTGGCTCAGATAGTTTTGTGGTTTCATGTGCAAAGATGTGGGTTCTGCACCAGTCAAGCAACTGCCAATTAGAATAAATGAATTCGAATTAGCAATCAAAACATTGATTATATTTGCAATTTAATGATTTGCTGCCTGTATTTCACACCTTCAAATCATAAAACATTCCGTTTTTTTTAAATGGTGACCTTTCATTCCTCATTATTGTGTGTCTCAGCTGCTGTATAACGTGTCAATGTGTATGACTCAAAGTGCCCAGATACAGCCGTGTCTCTTTTTATCAGGGGAACGAAGCAGATATAGTCTTTTTTATAGATTTTGTCTTTGTTTTGTATGTCACATCAAACACTGTTGGTTCGATGTTTGACATTTGACAGTTGTCAGAGATTCAGCCTCGGAAATCTTCAATAGTTACACGCAAGAGAACACACAATGCGTTTTATTTGTTTTAATCTGCCTTAAGGTGTTGCAACTAATAAACTAAATGCAACTTCATTACTGACATACTGTTTAAGCAATTGTAAATATGACTAAAAAGATCTGTGATTTGGTTTAGCGTGTGAAAGCGTGTAAAAAGAAAATGTAAGCATTTTAGAAACATGTTAATTGGCTGAACATTGTGTGAAAACAACATGAATTGTGTTAATGGTATGGTGTTACTGCTACAGTTTACGTGTGCTGCAACGCATTGAGACAGATCAAAAAACTGCCATCTGTGTCAAGTTCTGTTTAACTATTTTAGAGAAGACAATTTTTATATAGTTATACTCATCCACTAAGAATCTATTGCTGTTTTTCACTGCTAAATGTCAAACATCGAACTGACTTTATATCGGTGTGTCACTGTCACATAGAGGATCACTAATTAGATTAACAGAATATGGACACTACGAGTGCAGGCAAACAGGTAGAACTATGCTTATGGCAAGGTAATGAATGTAATACCAGGTGGGTCTGAGAAACAGGCCTGAATAAAAATATGAATTTAAAACCCAAGCAAGGCTTGTATGCTTAAATAATGATATATGATCTGGTATGGATCATCATATGGTATGGTAAGTCATAAACTAACATATTCTTTTACTCTCTATCTGTCTCCCTACCTTCCAACAGATGTGGCTCAAAGCTTATTAAACATAAATCTTTGATCTCACCTACTTGCAATGAAGGTTGTAAGCACATACGTCTCTGGACTTACACATTAATCACACACTCAACGTGTCTCTATCGCTTCGATCACCATTAGCTCTTTGCGCTGTGTAATGTATTGTCATCTTGACAGTGTGTCTTTAAAAAAAACACGGCGGACTTTGTGATCGATTGGTATAGGCTCCTCCTCCTCATGTGTGTTGTGCACTGCAGAAAGAGAAGTAAAAAGGTCTCGCATGTTTAAAAGCATTGTCGGTGTTGTGCATTACTTTACATGGTGTAAGAAGTCTGACTCGCGCGGATTAGGCAGAATGGCATCCTCGCAGTTCGATCACCCAAGAATCGTCTGGGACACTCTGGATTTGTATCAAAACCTGAGCCATGTGTATAGCACTTATTCAATGTTGTCTCTTATTGTAATCGAAGTTGCTTCCTTTCCTCATTTGTAAGTCGCTTTGGATAAAAGCGTCAGCTAAATGACTAAATGTAAATGTAGAATTTGACAGATTTCAGAGCCACGTCATGTTTGTCTTCGAAGGCCCGCTATCTGAGCTATCCGCGAAGCAGCGCGCAGGCTGGCTGGGTACGTGGATTGGCAAACAAGGCCGGAAATTTACAAGACGTTTAGCTGGACGGAAGGTGAGAAAAATGATCCATTTAAAGTTCTAGACAAATTCGCCAGCTACATAAGGCCGAGAAAGAATAAGAGGATAGCCAGACACCGTTTTAAGCAAAGAAAACAAGGGATTGCTAAGAGTTTCGATCACTTTGTAAAGGACTTAAGGCTTATACTAATGGATTGCGAGTATGCCGATCCAGATGACATGTTAATCGATGCAATAATCGCTGAAGTCGATAAGCGCGTTCAAGAAAGATAAATAAAAAGATAAATAAATTCTCAACATTAATTTGACAGACAAATGAAGTGAGTAGCGACTAATGGACAGCAAACATTGAGATTCTGTCACAGAAAGTGCCATTCAGAATTGATACTGGTGCAAAGTGTAATACATTGACTTTGAGTAATTATCAGTACACAAGTACACAATCAAGATTGACTCAAATGCAAAAGGTGTAGCTCATCCAGTTCAACGGCAACCAGCAGCGCTCAGAAAGAAAATAATAGAGAAATTACAAGAGATGGTCAAAAATGGATATATCACCAATGTCAACCAACCGACTAAGTGGGTGAGCTCGTTGGTAACAGCTGTTCGGAATGGCAAGATCAGGATTTGCATCGATCCGAGTGATTTAAATAAGGCCATAAAGCGTGAGCACTACCCGATGCGCACCATTGAAGAAGTAATCTCTGCAATCCCGGGGGCCAAAGTTTTCTCAGTACTGGATGCTAAATCTGGGTTCTTGGAGGTTTACGTGGCTAAGGCTTCCCTTTGGCTTGAAATGCTCACCAGAGATCTTTCAACGAATAATGGACAAAATGCTTGAGGGGATCAGTGGTGCAATAAGCATTATGGACGACATCCTGATAGCAGCTCCCACAGAAAAGGAGCATGATGAGATCCTCCATAAAGTAATCCAGAGAGCCACAGGCTACAATCTGAGCCTCAACTTCGATAAATGCCACATCAAGCAATCGTCTGTGCCATATGTAGGACATCTAATGAAAGCCGAGGGTCTAAAGGCAGGCCCAGCTAAAATCAAAGCTGTTAAGTCCATGCCAGCACCAACAAACAAGGACGGTGTCCGTCGCTTCCTAGGCTTTGTTACCTACTTGTCGAAGTTCTTGCCAAATCTCAGTGAGGTGACGCACCACTGCATCAGCTTCTAAAGACTGATGTCGAGCTTGCATGGCAGCCGGCACAGAAGAAAGCGGTTGACAAATTAAAGGACTTATGCACACAGTCCCCAGTGCTAAAATTTGTTGATCCGTCTAAGCTTGTCGAAATTTTCTGTGATGCCAGCAGCAGCAGTCTGGGTGCTGTCCTGCTGCAGGACGATCATCCAGTTGCCTTCTTGTCTCGATCGCTAACAGACACCGAAACGCGCTACGCGCAATTTGAGAAGGAGATGCTCTCAATAGTTCACGCCTGTACAAAGTTTCACAATTTCATCTTTGGAAACCATGTCACAGTGTACAATGACCACAAGCTTCTGGAAATTTTTTTTAAGAAGCCACTCCTCTCTACCCCCATGTGCTTACAAAGAATGCGTCTTTGATTCCAGTGGTATGACCTGACAGTAAAATGCAGGCAAGGGAAAGACATGAAGCTGTCGGACACATTGTCTAGAGCACAACTACCTGAGAAAAAGTCAGAAATCGAAGGCTTGTAGTGTATCTCTATGCTCAGTTTCGTCTCAGTTAGTGAGCAGAAGTACTCCGACCTCAAGGAGTGCTCAAAAAACGAACTCAGCGCCCTCCAACAAATGATACAGCAAGGGTGGCCAAATCACAGACGTGACATACCTACAGTAGTCAAACCGTATTGGGACTCTCGAAGTCAGCTTGCTGTAGCGGATGGTGTGATCTATAAAGGCCTCTGTATAGTAGTACCTCCTTCCATGCAAGATCATATGCTGAAAGTTGTACACCAGTCTCACTTGGGAATAGTGAAAAGCAAGCAGAGAGCTTGTGAGGTCCTATACTGGGCAGGTATGAGTGCCGAAATAGAGGAAATGGTAAAGAACTGCAGTAAGGACGGAATCCCTACCACTCTTCATACGGACAACGGTCCACAGTATTCCACAGAGGAATTTAAGGACTACTGCCAAAGCTATGGAGTCACGCATAAAACGTCATCCCCGCACACGCCACACTCCAATGGCGAAGCAGAACGAGCAGTACAGACTATTAAGAGACTCTGGCACAAGGCAACCGGCAAACATCTTGCTCTACTCGACTACAGGACAACGCCAATAGAGTCAGTAGGCCTGTCACCAGCACAGCTGCTAATGGGGAGACAACCCCGTACCAACCTGCCTGCTGCTCGGCAGTTGCTCACACCAAGTGGCTATGACTCTTTCAAAGTGAAACTTCGACTGGATGAAAGTAAAAGCATCCAAAAGTTCTACTATGACCACAAGAGGGCAAGTGGTCCTCGGGCTGCTCTGAATCCTGGAGATGAAGTAAGGATGCAACCATATCCTGGAAATCTCAAGTGGTCTCCTGGTGTCGTAGTGAGACGACATTGTGCTCCAAGATCTTATGTTGTAGACTCTGGAAGTAAGGAGTAACATCGCAACATTCAGCATCTTCGCAAAAGCAGAGCGAAAGCCAATGAGGCCCGTCAGAGGCCTGACAATAAACATTGGACGGAAATGTCGGAGACATCGGGTGATAAAGAGCATGAATCTGTAGTCCACTTCAGTTTGCCCCGATTACCACCTAAAGAGACTTTATTTGGCGAGAAAATGCTGCCAGCTGAACAGTATGTCACCAGGCGGGGCAGAGTTGTAAAGCCTCCAAACAGGCTCTGCTTATAGTCAGGGAAAGGTGTGGTAAAGACACCTTGTGGAAGTGACGTGCTGGCAGCCTCTCCTTCCTAGATAGATTTAATGATGCTTGATGGTTTATTGTTATTGTTACATGCATCATTGACTAAATTTTACATGGAATGTGTGCTAATTCCCTTGTTCATGTTTTACTTGAATGCTGTAGCTGTAGAAGTAAAAAAAAGACAAGGAAAATAGCAACCAGGTATTTAACATTCATATTAGCTGTATTTGTAATTGTATAGGTTGAGTTTGAATGTTTTCTGCTGAGAAGGGGAGATGTTATGTATTGTCATCTTGACAGTGTGTCTTTAAGAAACACTTTGGACTCTGTGGTCGATTGGCATAGGCTCCTCCTCCTCATGTGTGTTGTGCACTGCAGAAAGAGAAGTAAAAAAGTCTTGCATGTTTGAAAGCACTGTGTCGGTGTTGTGCATTACTTTACACGCTAAAAAGTTGCTTCTTTCCATAAGCCAAAAATTTTGACACGTACGATCACATGGTGTAATTAGAATGTTCAGTGGTCACGTGATCACCTGCTAAATTCAAATCTGTGTTTAAACCAGGGATAGCGGTAAACGAGAGGGCGAATATCTCAACGCTTATTATGTGTCAGAGTTGTTAGCATTTTCAGTAACGTGTAATGTTTATTTGTTTCTTACATTTCAAATTATGTTGCACGATCACAGGTAAATTCAGCTAAATAGAAACACAAATACCAGGAATTAACATATAAGTTCAATTATAACTCACATTTATTTGTATAGCGCTTTTCATATACATTACATATCTTCTGCATAAACGTAGGCAAAAGTATCTTTTAAACAAAACGTTATTTTATATTTCTTACGTTTCAGATTTCATTGCATAATCAATAATAACAAAAACATAACAAAAATAAATTTAGTTTATCCATAAAGCAGGCGAAACAAACCTTTCAAACATGGTTTTATACATGTCAATCGCACATTGTGTATGTAATTATAAAGTTTACTCTATTCCTCAGTTCGGCAGACACTTTTATGTTTTTCGAAAGAAGTGGATGAGCATGTTTTTTTAATCGAGCAGTGTCTATCTCCCGGATAAATCACTGTGCCCATGATAACTTGCCAATCATCTAACATGATCATTATAAAGGTTTGCACATATTTAACAATGCATGTAAAAGTTATATATAAATAAAATTTAGATTTGAAAGGATGCCTTCTCCCAACTGCTGTTTTGAGATTTCTCCACAGGTGTTCTATGGGATTCAGCTGGCCATTTCAGAACTCTCCAGCGCTTTGTTTGTAACCATTTCTGAGTGCTTTTTGAAGTGTGTTTTGGGTCATTGTCCTGCTTAAAGACCCATGACCTCTGGTGGAGATGCAGCTTTCTGACACTGGCCATTATGTTGTGCCCCAAAATTCTTTGGTAATCATCAGATTTCATGATACCGTTCACACAGTCAAGGCATCCAGTGCCAGAAGCAGCAAAGCAACCCCAAAACATCTTTGAACCTCCACCATGTTTGACTGTAGGGACAGTGTTCTTTTCTTTGAAGGCCTCATTTATTTTTCTGTAAACAGTGCCATGATGTCCTTTACCAAAAAGCTCTACTTTTGTCTCATCTGTCCACAGTATGTTCTCCCAGAAGGATTGTGGTTTTCTCACATAAGTTTTGGCAAACTCCAGTCTTGCTTTTTTATGCCTTTGTGTCAGCAGTGGTGTCCTCCTGGGTCTCCTACCATAGCGTCCCTTTTCATTCAGATGGCGATGGATAGTGCAAGCTGACAGGGTACAACAGACAGGTTCTTTATCCACCATTCGAACAATCCTTCGTTGTAATTTTTCATAAATTGTGCTCTTCCGTCCAAGTCCAGGGAGGTTAGCTACAGTGCTATGGGCTGTAAACCTCTTGATGATATTGCGCACAGTGGACACAGGAACATTAAGATCTCTGGAGATGGATTTGTAGCCTTGAGATTTTCCATGTTGTCCCACAATTTGTTATCTCAAATCCACAAACAACTCTTTACACTTCTTTCTTTTCTTCATGCTCAGTGTGACACAACACAAAGGCTGAGTCAACTTTTCTTCATTTTAACTGGTTGCAAGTGTGATTACTATATTGCTCACACCTGTTACTTGCTACAGGTTTGTTTAAATACAATTACAAGAGCATCACATGCTTGAAAAACAATTATTTCTTACAATTTTGACAAGGTGCCAATAATTTTGCCCAGTCCATTTTTGAGGTTCTGTGTGAAATGTTTTACTGTTTTTTGTTGTTCCAGTGCAAACAAAAACAATAAGCAGGTGAATACCAAAACATTTGCATTTGGAACAATTTTCTGAGAGAATTGCAAGGGTGCTGATATTTTTGGCCATGACTGTATATAAGCTGCAGCGTGCCACTGTGACTGTGTAATGTCACACGACAAGCTTTATGCATCTCCATGGTAACTGGAACATAATTCATTGCAAAATAATGGTCACGTTAAATAAACTCATGCCTTTGGGGGGCTGACTAAAAATTTTAAACTTGCGCTTGAAAGGATTAATGAGAATGATGGAGATTCTTATGTTTCTGTTTTTCTTACAGCTGAATGACATTAGTGAGATTTCTTTTCTAAATGGCTCAATTTGCCAGTGAGCACATAATTGGGTTGCAAAGTTTTTTTACCTTTATCAATTAACAGTTAATTTTTTTAAATGCTGATGTCTGTTTTGTTTATTATTTTGTCTTGTCCCAACAAACTAAATTGGATTTTGCAAATTAGCACAACCCAGAAAACTGCAGTATTTATTATGTCATAAGTAGTATTTTCTTTTCTACTGCATAAAGCACATTTAATATTTTAGCATGGTAATATTTTATTTGTCCAGCATCTTTCACCATGTATTATCTGTCTAAAGATAAATAAATGTTGGCTTGCCAATAAAAGTCAGCTGTTTATCTGCTGATTTGACAACGTTTTAACTTTTCAATTCAAATCATCAAAACAGAAACTCTATTGAGAATGGTTTACTCGACATTGCATGAGAAGCTGGTTTTCTGTGATTTTGACTACTTTGCCTGTGACCTCGACTACTTTGCCTGTGGATTCTACACGCCTTCAGCCTCACCCTCATTACAGCCTACTTATATATATTAGTGCCCATCTTGAGAATAAATTAGACATTAGACAAGCCAAAGTATTATTGTTGCACAGAACCACAGAAATAAAATATTGCTTTGATCTGACACAAAGATAACTGAGAATTGTTGCTAGGAAAAGTGCTTGAAAAAGATGTACATGTCACAGTTTTGATGTTCCAGATGTGTCCAAAAATTGTGCAAAGTATTGCATCTGTCTTTTTTCTTCAGAAAGTGAACGGCATCTTGGCCCAGTGCTTTGAGTGGGGTAATGAGGGAGGAAACAATGCCTGGTTGAATCTTATGATATTGTCCTTTGAGAGCTGAGAAAAGAACTTTCTACACAACAGAAAGTTTGGGAAAAGTGGGGATAGTTGTACAGGTACTCATTGTGAAGCTAAAGATGACGCTTGCCAGATAAAGATTGCCAGACAAAACATATACTGACAGAAGTTGTTGTGTGTTAAAATGTCATGCATATAATTTAAATGTAGGACTTTATACTACCTACCACAAAACTTATGTTGGCTAGACAGAGGTGAAGTTTACTTCTCCCCTTATGAACTGGAGAAATATTCTGCCAGCCACTAAACTGTGACATGGTGAGTGTTCCATAGAAAGGATGGGAAGACTGTAAATTATACAAACAGTCTACTGTAATTCTGTAAAATTACATAGATGGCAAAACATCTGTGTGTAACTGTGGGCCACACCAAAGATATGAGTCTCTTTCATGAGTGTAAAAGCCTTCATGAATAGACCAGAACATGTTTTCACACAAATCAACACTTTAACTATATAAAATAGCTTTAGCTAAAATTACCTCAGCGTTTCAACGCTAATGTACTTTAGTTTTATAAGACCTCCTCTGTCAGTGGAAAGGACAAGCAAAACCAAATAAGTTGTTTTCTCATTTATCTAAACAAATCTACACAGCACAAGGCAGCTTTCAGCAGGGCCACAAACTATGAATCAAAGTGTAGAGTGTAGAGACAGTGTAGAGAGTGTAGAGACAGTATTGGAGCCAAGAAACCTGCTTGCATTAGACACAATTACTTGGAACTTCACTGGCTTCACCCCACCATACACAGGCACAAAGCAGCTTGCCAGCAGTCATAATACATGAGTAGAATAGAAACAGACAGAAAGCGAAAATTAACAGAAAGAAAGACAAAAAGGCAAAAGATGGAAAAGTTCAAAAGAACAATTGCAAAGGAAGTATTTTTGCTGTCAATATGTCAGACTGAAGAACCAGTATAATTTGTTTTTATTTCATATAAGATTTGAATTAGCCAACTTAGCAGCAGAAGCATATTTTCCACAGCAGTTACTCTGTGTAGTGAGAACGCTTATGAAGTAGCTAATTGAATAATAAAGTACCTTTTGGGTTGCAGACATCAGTTCTGTAGTTGAAAGATAAATGTGTGTCTGTTGACCTGTAGGCTAGCTGGACACTATATACAGTTCTTGCATGTCTTCAAGTTTGGTACTCACAGGTAAAGGCTTTCATTGGCTAACTGATGAGCTTTGGGCAGAAGAACCTCTTCTATGCCTTCCCTAGAAGAAAACAAAAGGACAGATGGTCATGTATCATGTTTGCATAATTAACAATCACAGTCTAAACAACTTTTCCCTGGGACTGCATACTTGTGAGAGACTGGCATTAAACTCGTGGAACTCACTATGATATTGCCTTGCACTGTGATTTATTAATTTATTTTTCACAACATTTAATAATGGCTTTTCAAGAATCATCAAATGACAGACGATGAAATAGAAAATTAAAAAGCACTTATAGACCTTCTAAAAGGCTCACTAGAGGCAGTCATCTTACAGATGTTATTATATGGCTGTTTTGTTGGAAGCTTCTTTCACTCTACATTAAATGTAGAATAATTTTCACCACTACATTTTGTATATAAATGTATCATTCCACCTGACTGGATTCACACTGTATTTTCTGTTTTGGTTACAAATTTAAATACTACTAATAAATTGAAATAATTCAATTTGAATTGGTATTAATCGTAATTTAATTACATTTGCACATGTATTACATTTAAACACTGAAATTGTTTTAGAACTTGTATTAAGCATTGTCTTGATGTATTACGTTAAAAGTATATGATCTGAATCATTTGCAGGGGTTTTGTTGCATTGGCTGAAAGGCCAGCCAGAAGGGCATTGCAGTAGTTCAGCCTTGATATTACCAGTGGTTGGACTAGGAGCTGTGTTGCGTACTCGGACAGGAAAGGTCTGATTTTCCTAATGTTGTAGAGCACATACCTGCATGACCGAGAGATGGTTGCAATGTGTGAAGTGATTTTCAACTGGTCATCAAACACCACCCTGAGGTTTCTAACTGACTGAGTAGGTGTGAGAGTGGATGGACCAAGTTGAACTGTGAAGTTGTATTAAAGTGATGGGTTGGCCGGGCAAGTATTTAAACTAGATAAAAAGTAAACATCTTAAAAACGCTTCTTTAGTTATTAACTTTTGCATTTTAACGTAAGAGTAAATCGAACATCCTTTGTTGTTTGTTGTTGACAGACAGCTGCAGTTCAGTTGTGCGCAAGTACGAATGCACAATGAACGCATAGCAACACAACTGTGCAACACACCTTCCAAAAGGCACAGAAATGAGCGGCAATGGACCTCTGTAATTGTGATGATTACGTAGTCCCTTAATTGTAATCCTCATTAGTTTTTCAATTAATACGGCAGCCCCAATGCCTTGTTATACAGTATATTTTATTGGGATGCATACAGTATATGAGTTAATCAATAGTACCAGAACATATTTTTTTCAACTTCAGACAGTGACAGAGATGAACAACAACAAACTGCTTTTTATAAAGGCTAACATAATGGTTTGTTGTCTTAGTCAAGATAATGATACCAAGTTAAATATGTTTGTTGCTAGATTGTTGACCATGTTAGTTTAGTGGTGCATAATACAGTATATCTAACTGCACATTTCTCATCTAGAAATGGAAGGGAAGAGGACGGTCTGCCGGGCTAATTTGGAATGTACCTAAAAAAATTCTGAATATCTGTGTATTGTGCAACCTTTCCCTGTTGACCTGTCTATCATTAGCAGACTGTTTAACTGAAATTTGTAATATGCAATCAAATGAACTATGATTTGCTTTATGATTACATTTGTTGAATGTAATAATGAGCCATTTTTATCTGTATGTACTGTATATTGGCCAAATAAGCTGTAATTTTCTAATTATGATTTATTGTAATTATCATGCTATTAATAAACAAACTGACTGTCTTTTTTGCATGTTGTGGGTGGTAATGGTTAGGAGGTAATAATACATCACTTATTATATAATTATATACTCCTTGCGTACCTCTGATTACCATTTCACCTGCATCTTGTTACCTGGACTATTTAAGCCTCACCCTTACACCCATTCCCCGTGAAGTCTTGATTTGCCCCGGCTGACATTTCTGAGCAGTAGTACATTTACTATTGGATTACTGTGTTTGACCTTGGATTGATTACTCTCGTTTGTGTTTGTTTGTTGCCTGCCCCGACCATTAGCCTGTCTGATTACTCTGCATTTTGTCTCGCCCTTTGATTACCCTGTTTGCTGTTACTCGACTGTTAAAAGCCCACAGAGGTTTATGTACACCACAAATATTATTTCCTTCCACCAAATATACCTGCCATTTTATATCATGCCAGCAGTATCTGCAATTTCACAAGTAACACTGAGGAGGTGACACATCTGAATGTCATAATAACACTTCAGACCATTCAAAGCAAAACAGTTCTTACTTAAAAATCTCCACAGCTGTGTTGGGTCAAATATGGCTGCTGTGAGGCATGCACAACTGGGATCCAAAATTGGCAAAAATACAACTTTGAATACTAATCTTCTTCTTCTCCTTTCAGTTGTTCCCTTTTAGGGGTCACCACAGCGAACCCCACCTAACTCAAAAACCCACCTAACGAGTCTCCACCTAACCCTATTATCTACATCCTCCCTCTTCACTCACACCCACTAACTTCATGTCCTTGTTTATCACATCCATTTTACACACTCTTCATTGTTCTGGACTGTCGACCCCAAGTACTTAAACTCCTGTACCTTCTTTACCTCTTCACCCTGTAATCTCACTGTTCCACTTCCCTCTCTTTCATTCAAACACATGTACTCTGTCTTGCTACGACTGACTTTCATTCCTCTTCTCTCGAGTGCAAACCTCCACCTCTCCAGGTTTTCCTCCACCTGTTTGCTGCTCTCACTACATATCACAAAGTCATCTGCAAACATCATTGTCCAAGGAGATTCCTGTCTGACCTTATCTGTCAAACGATCCATCACCACAGCAAACAAGAAGAGGCTCAGAGCTGATCCCTGATGTCCCACCTCCACTTTGAACTCCTCTGTCTGACCTACTGCACACCTCACTACTGTCCTGCGTCCCTCATACATATCCTGCACCACCCTGACATACTTCTCTGCTATTCCTGACTTCCTCATACAATACCACAGCTCTTCTCTTGGTACCCTGTCATATGCTTTCTCCAGGTCTACAAAAACACAATGCAGCTCCCTACGACCATCTCTGCACTTCTCTATCAGCATTCTTAGAGCAAAGATTGCATCTGTAGTGCTCTTTCTGGGCATAAAGCCATACTGCTGCTCACAAATACCTACTACACTCCTAATCTAGCTTCCACTACTCTTTCCCATACCTTTATTGTATGACTCATGAACTTTATGCCTCTGTAGTTGTTGCAACTCTGCACATCACCCTTGTTCTTAAAGATAGGCACCATTACACTCCTCCTCCATTACTCAGGCATCTTCTCACTCACTAAAATCCTTTTAAACAATCTAGTAAGAAATTCCACTGCTGCCTCTCCTAGACATTTCCACACCTCCACCGGTATCTCATCAAGACCAACTGCCTTTCCTCTTTTTATCCTCTTCAAAGCTATCCTAACTTTGTTTGTACTAATCTTTTGAACTTCCTGCTCCACATTGTTTACCTCTTCTACTCTTTTCTCCCTCTCATTTTCCTCATTCATCAACACTTCAAAGTACTCCTTCCATCTTCCCTGTACACTCTCCCCACTTGTGAGTACCTTTCCATCTCGATCCTTAAAAACCCTAACCTGCTGCACATCCTTCCCATCTTGATCCCTCTGCCTTACTAACCTGTACAAGTCCTTCTCTCCTTCTCTAGTATCTAACCTAGTGTACAACTCATTATCTGCCTTCTGCTTGGCCTTAGCCACTTCCCTCTTCACTTTGTGCCGCAAATCCATGTGTTCCTGTCTACTTTCCTCAGTCTTTTCCTCATATCCCACTTCTTCTTGGCTAACCTCTTCCTCTGTATACTATCCTGAACTTCCTCTTTCCACAACCAAGTCTACTTATCTTCTTTCCTCCTTCCATATGACACACCTAGCACCTTTCTTCCTTTCTCCCTGATCACTTCTCACTTTTGCAATTCATCCAAAAACACTAGCTGACCGCCCAGAGCCTGTTTCAACTCCTGTCTAAATTCTTCACAGTATTCTTCCTTTTTCAGCTTTCACCACTTGGTTTTCTTCTCTACCTTTGATCTCTTCTTCTTCTAGACCAACATCTTCATTCTACACACCACCATTTTATGTTGTCTGGCTACACTTCCTCCCACCACAACTTTACATTCACTAATCTCTTTTAAATCGTTCGTCTACATAAAATGTAATCTACCGATGTGCTCCTTCCTCCGCTCTTATAGGTTACTAAATGCTCCTCTCTCTTCTCGAAAAAAGTATTTACCACAGCCATCTCCATCCCTTTAGCAAAGTCTACTATCATCTGTCCTTCACTGTTCCTTTCACAGACTCCAAACCTGCCCAACACTTTCTCAGCACCTCCGTTCCCCTCACCAACATGTCCATTAAAGTCTGCGCCTATCACTACTCTCTCCTCTGGGAATACTCACCATTACCCATCTAACTCACGCCAGAACTTCTCCTTCTCTTCTAACTCACAACCTACTTGTGGGGCATAACTACTTATAACATTCACCATTAACCCTTTAATTTCTAACCTTAGACTCAACACCCTGTCTGACACTCTTTTCACCTCCAGAACATTCTTCACAAACTCCTCTTTCAGGATCACTCCTATCCCATTTCTCTTCCTATCCCCACCATAATAAAACAACTTGAATCCTGATCCAATACTACGGGCCTTGCTACCCTTCCCAGGTTCATTGACCCCTTTCCCATCATCAAACAAATCAACCCGGTCACCTACAAACTAAAACTATCCTCACAATATCGTATCCATCCAACATTTTATGTATCACTACTCAAATCATATCAATCATCACTGTCTCCTGTTTCCACAGAGCCTGGTCCAAGAGAGGAGCCTCCCCCTCCATTGGTAATCGAGGATGGAACAGTCTACTCAGTGAAGGAAATCCTGAGATTCCGGTAAAGTGGTGGTAGGCTGGAATATCTTGTTGACTGGGAAGGATATGGACCTGAGGAGAGATCTTGGGTACCCAGGAGTGAAATCCTAGATCCCAATCTATTGACGGAATTTTACACTGCACATCCAGAGGCTCCTGCTCCCAGAGGTGCAATACTCTGTGCAATAAATACGCCTCGGCTTAACTAACATCTGTCTGTGAATCTGAATTTTCATTACAATTTCTTTGCTTTTAACCCTCTAGGGTCGACAAACACGCCGGCGCGTTTTGATGATAACGCGGAAATGAACGTAAAATGCTCTGTCATTTTTTATCGTACAGATACAACTAATACATCATTCGAATCTGTAAAGGGTCTATTTTTATTTGTATTCACTCATAATAACAATGAAACCCTGTGCTTTTATTAAAAGAAGAAAACAGACAGGGTACTCACTCTGCCTCACTCTCGCTGTCTGTCATCTCTTTTCACAGAAACATAAATGAAACAACCTAAATCTCAGTGAATACGTGCCCCACAGACATAAATATATTCAAATCAAAAACAAATATTCTGTATAAGTAATCTGTATAAAAGTTAGAAGATGTATAGTTTCTCCTGTATCACTTCATTACCATTATAATTTTTCTAAACTGTGACATTGTTCACTAAGCTTCGGTTCGCAGATATCTGCTCTGGTGTAAATGTTCTGAATGTGTTATACCAGGTCATTGGTATTCGCGATCGTCTGACGTGTAAATATTGTGACGAGGCGCACCGGGGCAGTCAGCGTCGCCCTGGCAACGGACGCGCCGCACCTGCCCGAGCTCATCACGGGCGGACCGGGCACAGCTGCGCCGCGTCCTTCCGCCAAGAAAGAGGAGAGGATTCGGAAGAAGGCTAAGCTACGGATGAGAGCAGCGAAGGTTGGAAGAAAGGAAAAGACTGGACTGCTAGCGGAGACTGAAAGTGCCGCCAGCCGGAGATATGTTGCGTGTCCCCCGCAACCGCTGAGAGCACCGCACTCTCGCGTCGCCAGGAGGGACACAACCCCGAGCACGAGCCGCACCAGCCGCACCAGCACCTGCACCAGCAGCCAGCCCGGCTGCTTCCCCCACGCAACTCTCACTTACCCTTCCTCAATAAATCCACCCTCCGGGGTATTTTCACACCGCCTGCCTTGTCGTGTGATTCCTCACCCGTGACAATATATATAGATATTAATATATATAAACAAATAAGCTGTAAATGTCACAGAGAAGTGACCCATTGACAGACATATACGCGTGTCCTTTATTATCCTTTATTATCCTTTATTATCAGCTGGTAATTGCTCATTGGTAATAACTGCACTCGCAAGTGAATCTCAAGTTATTTTGCGTGATAGTTCAATATATTCTAAATAAGCTACAAACAAAAAATATATCTTCTTTTTCTTTTGTCCTTACATTCTTCCTTCATTCCTCAGTTCTCTCCCAGTCACACACCTGACTGAAAGGCTCATTATGCAGGTCATTATGCGGGTCTTTGTCTTCTCAGGTGTGAATCACAGCATTATTCATGATCATTCACGCCTCTTTGCATTCGACCATTCTAAACAAAAAAGTGTCTTCAACAATTAAAATCAATATACTCTTTTGTGTGAACGAGTGAACTAGATGATTCTCACATCATTTTGAAGAAAACACTCTAGGCCACAAGATCAAGTTCTCAAAAGTCTTGTGAACAAGTTCTGTATGTATTTTATGGCCTTCTTTCTGTCAGGATCCTGGCTTTTGTCTAGGATGGGATCGCGCTTTGCCAGGAGCCTTAGACTCCGACTCTTTCCGCATTGTCTAAGTCCTGATTTGATTCGGAGTTTAAACTCACGCTCTGGGTGTGCATTACGTGTGGAAGCACATGGCTAATCGCATATTCATTAGCCATATGCTCTCCGGTCTTGCGTCACTTCCCCGCCCCCTTGTTCCCTCGTTTCGGTTAATGTCGTGCACCTGTTGCTTTCATTTTCCCCTGTGTATTTAATGCCCTCGTGTTTGCTGTCTTGTGCCGGTTCGTGTTGTTTGATTTGCACATTTGTTGATTTGGGACTTTGTTACGTCTGGATGTTTCCTGTTGGATCTACGATGATCAAGTTTGCTCGCTTCTCTCTATAGCTTTGTTCCATTGTTTGTCTCATTGTTTGATGTTGTCATAACCCGTTGCGTCCTAGTCTTTTGTTCTTTGGAACTTGTCTTGGTCGTGCCTTGTTCGTTGTCTAGTGTTTCCTGTTTAGTTCCTTGTTAGGTTATAGTCTAGTCAGTGTTAATGTAAAATGTTCTCGTCCTAGTTTGCTTTAGTTTAGTCAGTGTTGTATGTTTAATATTTCAATCTTATTTTGTATTTAGCCCAGTTGTTTTCCCTGATTTGTGTTAATGTTTTCTGTTGATTATTATTCTAGTTAGTTTTATGTTTTGGTTGTTTAGTTAGAATTCCTTTCTGTTTAATTTCTTTCCTGCCCTTGGCGCCCCCGGTGGCGTGTTTTTAGTTACAGTGTTTTTTTCCTCTGTTTTCTTTATTGTTAATAAAATTGTTTTTTTCTATACCCGCTGCCTGCATCTGGGTTCTTCCTGCTCACAAAAACCTGACAGTACGAACCAGCCAACACAGAACCCAGCAGACAGCGTTTTTTTTGCTTAGTTAGATCTGTTAACTGTTGGTCTTTGTCCTTGTCTCTGTTACAGGTGTCATGAGTCTGTCCCCGGAGTGGTGGGTCCTGACCGTCATCGAATCGCGTGCCCACAAGCTATCTGTTCCTCCCCAGGCGGGTCTTCCCTTCGCGGAGTATGCGGTTGAGGTTATGAAGGCTGGTGAGTTGGTCTCACCGCCTCTCCTCAACCGCTATTTCATGGCGGGCCTCGATTACCTCCCTCCTTATTCGGTGAGGGAGGATTTGGTCCAGCTACCATATTGGCAGATGGTGGGAGTCCTCTATCTGCCCCAGTCGTGGCTCACCGGATCTCTAAGGAGGGGAGGCTGCAGCTGGAATCCGTCTTAGACGAACTTCAGTCCGGATCAGGTTTGTGTCCCTCAGGAGGAGGGATGTCTGAGGGTTCCAGCGAGGGGAGGGATGGGTCTTCCGAGGTCTCTGCTGGGTTTCATGGGAACTCGGTGGGGCATACTGAGGACGCCATCGCACATCTCCATCATACTGCCCTGAGCCATCTGGACAGCAGTAAGGGGAATTATGTCAAAATGCTGTTTGTTGACTACAGTTCAGCGTTTAACACCATAATTCCCTCCATACTCACCACTAAGTTGAAGATCCTGGGCCTTAGCCCATCCCTGTGTCGTTGGATCTCCAACTTCCTGCAAGACAGACATCAGGCAGTAAGGGTGGGCAACCATGTCTCACCCTCACTCACCCTCAGTGCTGGAGCCCCCCAGAGTTGTGTTCTGAGCCCCCTGCTGTACTCATTGTACACCTTTGACTGCGTGGCCACTTCCAGCTCCACCAACATCGTGAAGTTTGCAGACGATACTGTGGTGGTGGGCCTGATCTCCAAAAACAATGAGACGGTCTACCTAGAGGAGATTAAAAACCTGTAGACATGGTGCCAGGTCAACAATCTCCTCCTAAACGTCAGCAAGACAAAGGAGCTGATAGTGGACTTTAGCACAAAGCAGAAGAGGAATTACCAGCCCCTGACCATCGACAGGACCCCAGTGGAGAGAGTGGCAGTTTCCGGTACCTAGGTGTTTACATCAGGCAGGATCTGACATGGTCCTGTCACGTTAACACTCTGGTGAAGAAGGCCCGGCAGCGTTTTTACCACCTCAGATTGCTGAAGGACTTTAAACTGCCCTCAAAAATGCTAAAGACATTATACACCTGCACCATTGACAGCATCCTGATGGGAAATATCACAGCCTGGTTTGGGAACAGCACCAAACAGGACAGGCAAGCTCTCCAGAGGGTGGTGCGATCAGCCGCGCGTACCATCCGCACCAAGCTTTCTGACCTGAAGACTATATACAGTAAGCGGTGCTAAACCAAAGCCAGGAAGATTATGAAGGACCTCAGCCATCCCAACAATGGACTCTTCTCTCTGTTGCGGTCAGGGAAGCGTTTCCGTTCCCTGAAGGCGAACACAGAGAGAATGAGGAGGAGCTTTATCCCTTTATTTCTGGACATATCCCCATACGACATAACACTCTACCTCAGCTGATTGCTGATTGTTGCAAAAATTTTGCACTACTTGTATTTGCACTCAGACATCTACATACATATTCAGACATATATATTTACACATATATCTATATACATCTATACATATATATTTATCTACATACTACACTGTAAATACTGCCACACTTTAAATTTTTAAACTTTAAATTTTTTACTTTTAACTTTAAATTTTTACTTTTCTCTCTGCAAGACAGTCGTAAAAAGCATTTCACTACATGTCGTACTGCGTATGATTTTGTATGTGACAAATAAAATTTGAATTTGGTAATATTTGAGGGTCACATCTCTTTATGTCATGTTTTATATGTTTTCATAATCCTTTTGAGATCCGTTTTCCACACTGGTCATGAGTGTGGTTAAGGTAATTAATTACAAAGCAAGCATCCGCTATCTAAATGTGTTCTGCTTTCAATTCTACACAGTATACATTGCAACTGCCGTGTCCTAAAATCTCAACATGCATTGTGTTGCTGACATCATGTTCCCTTTTTGTATAAACAGACAAAGATTGTTCTTTGAAGACACATTTTAGTGTATTAATGTTTGTAATTTAGATGTTTTATTAGTAATATAACTGTTTAAAATGATCTTTACAAAGTATCATGTTTTATCAATAGTTCAATAGCGACCAAAATAAAAAAATAATAATCTTCACATTATTAATTATTTACGTCAAGCATTTATGAGTTGCTATCCAATAAGCTAAAATTAAATATTTTTGTGTGCTTCCTTTTAATTTCACAGAACTCAGCTCATTAGTTTTTACCATGCATTTTCTGCCCAATTATTTAATGCTTAAAAATACAGCAAAACACCTGTAGACCAATCTTCTATTTTGTGCATTCCACATTTGCAACTACAGAGAAGAATAATATAATATAGTCCCCCAAAAGTATTTAGACATGTAAGCCTCAGTTAATGGATGCCATTTACACAAAATATTTAACCAACTAGTATTAATTTTAAAGAAAGATATTAGGATATACCAATGTAAAAAAATCAATATATAAGGAAAGGAAAACATTTCACTAAAAAGTACAATAATATAATAACAATAATGTTTATAAGTGCCCATTGTATTCAGGTAATTATTTAATTAAATGTTGCAGAAATATAAAGGGGCAGAGAAACAAAGATATTCCCTTATACCAGTATATGCCATATTTAAATCTTAAAGCGTTTTTATTATTATTAAATTATATATCACTTGTGGGTCGTTTACAAAATTAAGATTGATATTTGCTATATATTTATATATAGAATATTTACTTAATGCCTTGTGCCTCCCGTGATGTCAGCCTGTGGAATGATCTTAGGACATCTGACATTATTGTCTTTATGGTAGACCAGTGTGACATTTCACCTAAACAACTGATTAGTAAACAATCATCACATTACAGCATTACAGAGCAGTACATTTAAAGTGACTAGCCAACAAACAGATGTAGTGCTGTATTATGTAACCTCTGAACAAAGACATCTCATTAGTTATTATAAAGCATAACCTCGTCTGTGTTACGGTGCGGGGCTGGGCTGAACGGTTGTGTTTGTGAAAAACCGGGCAAAGACTAGGGGCTAACTCAAAAGGTATAGTTAATGAAAGAACCACAATGAAAAAATACAAACACAAACCGTTAAAAATAAAAGGACGACAACAAGTGCGAACAGCAGTGTAAACAAAAGACAAAACACGGTGAAAAGACATACAAAACGAACCAGGGCAGAAGTATCCAAAAACGTTAATCCAAGAGAGTAATCCAAAGACAAGAGCATATATCCAGAACCAGGTAATCAAGAGAGAGAACTACGAACTAGGATCTAAAGCTAGGAACAAAGACAACTACCAAAAACCACAGACTAACCAACAATAACCCACAACCGACACGAGAAAACCAGGGACTTAAATAGACAGACTAATCAACTAGACACAGGTGCAAACAATCAGACAAAACCAGGAAGTGACATAAAAGACCAGTGACATCATTGACATGCGAAAAAAACTAAACATCAAAATAAGAGTCTTTGCGCTCCTCGCTAACGCGGGAGCCCGGCTTGTAACAGTCTGTGATTGAAAGGGGCTTTGTGGTTTAGTTGGTCTTATGCTGGATAGACTGGATAGAACTGCTCAAGTATGCCTGATGTTAGAGGGTCCAATTATTAGCATAGAATATTGACACTGTTATAACAAAAGGAAATAAACAACCATTAAAAGGAACCATGGAAAACGGGTGTTACATTTAAACTGATTTACGTGACTGTCTGGATATACCTTAGCATAAAAGTAGGTTGCATGGTTTGATACAATTACACAAATGTTTTATTTCAATCTTTGAAAATGAGCCTGGTATTTCTCTTTAGTTACCATGAAATCAGTTATCGTGTTTGAGGCTTAAGGGAGCTGTGTTGATCCTGTGTTGATGATAAAACTGTTAATAAGGACTTTGTAGCAATGCATAACGGAACTTAATGAAACACTTAAGCAGTTAAATGCTCCTTAAGTGGATCTTTTCCACTTGAGTGGTTTTCTCTTGCAACCCATGTTTCACTAAGGGTATCCTTAACCTTATAATCAAGGGTTTTCCTAACTTAAGGGTTTTAATGCAACCCTCTAGACATTGGCTTGTTGTCTGCCCATGTTTACAAACTTGGAAGCAGTATCCAGTCCAAATTGTTAATGTTGAATTACTGCGTGTGTGTGCCAAACATTTCTAATATTACCATGTGTTTCTCTTTATTAACAGCCACAAAATGCAACTCTGTTACATAATGCAAATCAGGCAAAATGGATGTAATTAATTGTAAAACTGTGCTGAGGAGTGACAATGAGGAGTGACACAGAGAACTGTGTATAATGAAAACTTTTTGACACACTATATTTGCAGCAGTTTTACATGATCCCCTTTCTCCCCATCTATCTACCTACCTATCAATCAATCAATCAGTCTATCAATCAATCAATTAAATCAATCAAATAAATCTATCTCTATTAATCAATCAATCAATCAAATCAATCAAATCTATCTCTATCTCTATCTCTATCTCTATCCATCCATCCATTCATCTATAAATATATCTATCAATATATCTACCTATAAATATATTTATCAATGTAAGTTGCTTTGGATAAAAGTGTCTGTCAAATGCATAAATGTAAATATTTTTAACATATTGTGACGAGGCGCACCGGGGCTCGTTGTTTGACTGCTGCGCCGCGTCACCCGTTAAAACGCCGCCGCCTTCCGCCAAGAGGGAGATTGGGTCGAAGACTGAGAGAAAGGCTAAGTCACGGATGAGAGGAGCGATTAAAAGCAAGGTGAAGACTGGGCTGATAGCGAGGTCTGGAAGTGCCGCCAGCCGGAAATACGTTGCGTGTCCCCCGCAACCGCCGAGAGCAGCGAGTGGCCGGAAGCCACCGAGAGCACGAGCCACCGCACACTCGCGTCGCCAGGAGGGACGCAACCCCGAGCACAAGCCGCACCAGCCGCACCAGCACCAGCAGCCAGCCCGGCTGCTTCCCCCACGCATCTCACCGCTCACACACCCTTTTATTACAATAAATCCACCCTCTGGGGCTTTATCACGCAGCTTACCTTGTCGTGTGATTCTTCACCCGTGACAATATGCTAAGTTTTTAAGGTTATTTACATGCATGTCTAACAAAGTTTCAAATGCTCTGCCCTTGAATGTTCTGTTCGTCTCCCGCTCCGCCTCCTCTGCGCCACCAGAGGGAACCTTCTCCAGAGTACTAACACTAATTCGGACTACAATTCCCATGGGCCCCGTATCTGGGGCTGATTACTTCCTGTTTGGTATACCTGTCTGCAATCCATGGTCCTATTTAAACCCCAGACTCATACTCATATACTTAATGCAATGTCTTGTTTTGTCCCGGCTAATGGTTCAGAGCGGTTCCCTTGTTGTTTACCTCGTTTTCTTGTTTGGATTGTTTCTGTTTTTCTGATTGTTTGCTGCCTGCCTTTTTGACTCTGCTTTGGATTACGTTTTTGGATTGTTTGCTGCCTGACCTGAACTGTGACTGTTTAACGTCTATGATTGTTTGCTGCCTGCTTTGACCACCGCCTGTATTATCGTTTCTGATTTTGCCTATTCCTCTTAACACTGTTTGCCAGTATTTTGACCCTTGCCTGTTTTTGACCATTCTGATTAAAAGCTGCAAATGGATCCTCATGATTCTGCGTCTCCGTTACAGATGATAGAACATATCCACTCATTTTAGCAATGCTACATTTATTTAGGGTGAAGTGCACACAAATGTGCCCCCTCAATGCAATCATAGTAGTTTATTCTGGTGCCAACACTAGGGCCACAGTAACAGTTCTAAGCAATCTGTGAGTTGTAACACACCATGGGGGAACTGTTTAGTGACTGTAATTTCAGTTACATTTTTAGTAGGATACACATTCATTTTAGTAAGTTTAGACATTGATATTATAGGCTATTTCAGTTTTATGTCTCAAATCTGTTTTAAAATCTGTATTTTACACTCTAATACATATTTTTGATAAATGCTTGTGGGCATTGCCCCTGTATATAGCTGTATTGCTTTTGTCTTTTATGTTGAGTCCCTGGGGTATAATTCTTCCAGTACATTCTAAAGTCAGCATTTATTTCTCATAACAATGACCCAAAACAATGCTCATTCTGTCATCACCTTAGCTGCCTATTGGGGTGTCAGCACAAATTTCCTGTTCCTATACTTCTGTTTACAGTTACATATAAGGTGGTGAAGACGTTATGGCTCAGAAGAGATTCATTAAACTGGCCAGTGTTTGTGCGTATTTGTGCATCACTGTGTATGTTCTCCAGGTATCTTGCAAAGATTTATCATGAATGTATTAATCATAACAGACATGTTCCCATTTCTTGTAGTATTTACAATAAAAACAACACAGCTGTTACAGTGGAGGCTCCAGCACCCTCTCCACCGCGGCAGCAGAGGGAGCCGTCTCTGAAATACTGAAAACCAGATTCAGAACTACACTTCCCATCATCCCCCGCCATCATCTGATTACTTCCTGTCATCACACCTGATCATCATTCCACTCACCATATTTAAGCCAGACTCAGTCTCATTATCATTGCGAAGTCTTGTTTACTCCGGTTGCATTTCTAAGCATTATTTCTGACTGTTGTTTTGTGTACCGATTTTGTTTTTTTTACCTGATTCTAGATTGTTCTCTGCCTGCCTTTGACCCCTGCCTGATTATCGTTTTTTGACTGTTTACTGCCAGCCCTGATCTTTGCCTGCTTTACGTTTTTGATTGTCTGCCGCCTGCCTTTGTGATTTTTGCTGTTTGTTGATTACGCCATTAAATAACTGCAAATGGATCCTAACACTTCTGAGCATTCATTACAACAGCTAAAATGTATGTACGCGATATACGCAATAGTACATATACCCTGACTAAAAAGCATAGATAATTGTCGCCAAGTGTTTGTCGACCCAAATGTCATGCATATTTCCACCATCCATGTTATTTACATCAGATTTTAAATTGTAATCTGTTTGATAGCATTTTGTGGTAGGAATGACAACTGTGGTGAAGACATTTTAAACAATTTTGAATAAAATTGCATATCCCCTTTATTGGCTAAGGCTAGTTTCATAGCATATATACTGCTTTTACATACATTTATACATGATGCATAGTGTTTAAACAGTTTTCACACATAATTATGACTATTGTAAATTTTATTTCACAAATGACATTTACTTTCATTTTCTTGCACATCATATGCTTTACAGCATATCTCATACACGTTCGTCACTGACAAAAATGAAGGCATGCTAAAATGCATGACAGATTTAATGTCCCTCATATTAACAATAATAAACAGATAAGCTGAAATTTGTTATATCATCCCTTAGGACATAAATGTTCTCTATATATTTATGACACCCTGACTTTAATGAATCGTGATAAATCTGTAAAAGCATGAATCATCCTCGCTGTGATCTTCTAACATAATTTCAAGTTATTCTCTATCAAGATAATAAGAGGATTTTTTAACTTAAACTTTAAAAAACTTCGCAGGGAAATACTTTGCAGAAATTAACTGTCTATGCCTGTGTTTTGCTGTAGAATAAAACATTTCCTTTTTAATACTTGGTGTCGTGCCTAATCACAGCTAATAAAACTTTCATGAGGTATGTATACCTATCATGAGGGATTAATTCTTATACAGCAGTTGAATAAACTGGGGTTTAGGGTGCTTGTTTCTACGCATAGTCAGGCAAAATCAGGCCAAGGTCACATGAATAGTGAGAGATCAAATAAGATCAAATGGCCCCTTCAGAAGAAGACGAAAGCCTGCTCAAGGGACAGAGAAGATGAAAGGAAATATGGGGCAGAGAACATAGGGGAGAAAGTGAGAGGACACAATTGGAGGGTGATGAGCTTCCACAGGTAAGAAAGAAACGATAGAATGTGACAGGGACGTGATAGTAAGAGAAGATCTATCTATGTATCATGTTTGTATCACGTTTCTTTTATATAGTTCTTAATATTTATTTGCATATATTAATAAATATTTATTTATATTTATTTATATGTAGTAAATCAGTCATCAATGTATTTGTCATTCAAATCAGGATTTTTTGGGTTTTTCGAACTATGTAAAGTACTGATAACAAAGTTGGGGCAGTTGTGGCCTACTGTTTTCCAGCGTTCCTTACCAGTGATGGGTTAAATATGGGTTACCATACCTGACAAATGTGTCACATGTTTTACTTTCATAAATAGTAACCCAGAAAAACAAGGAAAAGGTCTCATATAATGACTTAAGACTTTTAAGATTACAAGTGAAATTCTGTGTATTGTGTCATCCCAAATATCTAACTGATAAATATCTGGGTCTCCCACAAGATAAAATAATTTGGATATCTTTTAGGAGTTGTAATGATAGAAAAAGGAAGGAAGAGATTGTAATTGGGAGTCCCATAGCAGATGCTGTGAACTGTAGGAAGAAACCATTATCACATTTACACCTGGGACAAGGCTAAACTCAAGCCAAGAAAAGCCTAGTTTTAATAGATCTGTATTCTCAAACTCAAACAGGAAACTAGACCCCAGCCAGATTGTATGTCATAGATGTTTAACCACAAGCCTTTAGAAGCTTTACATAGCACGTAGCAAGCTACCAACAAAATATACTGATTTGTTATCAGTAGATGTCCAAAGCATAAACTGGAAATAAAAAGTAAATCTATTTGTCTGGCAGAATGAGCCTGACAATTGTCAGTGTGCTGTGTATTAAGGGCTACAACATTAGACACAAATGATTGCATTCATCTGCAGTTTGAATAGCTCATTCATTCAGTCTATCAGTGCCAATTCAGCAAGGTATTCTCAAAATGGAAATCAGTTTCAAATATGAAGCTAGAACAGAACAGATGGAAATCCATTCGTAAGGCAAAATAGCTGTACTCCCAATGCATTCAAGGTAAACAATGCATTACATCTCATACATCTGTCTACAACTCTTTTGCCACAGCTATTGAGCAGCTATTTGTGCTCAATTTTCATTATATCATATCTCATATGTGCACCACAGTAATGGCTGGTCAAGGCCTCAAAAATATTCTATACTATTATTCTATCCTCTCTTATGTACTGTCTGTGTATCTATACACTGAAAGTCAGCTGGGCAACACCTAATCATAGACTTAAACAATAAATGGGAATTATTGCTTGTACATTGTGCTTTTTTCACCCACTGAAGTCTGTGCTGCGTTATATGGAATATATAAAGAACTGTATTGACCGACTCTGTTTTATTCAGAAGTGATCATACTTATGATCATACCTTCCGAAGGCTTCACTCTCCATATTTGCCCTGCCCCAAACAGCACACTTGATGTGAACTTGCGGTTGTGTAGAATTACAATGACCACCACGTACCTGTGTTTGTGAAGGACATAAGACTGTAAGGTGTCCCTTTTGACATTTTAGAGTTCAGAAGGGTGGTCACAATAGCATGCTTAGGATATTATCTGGGCAAAAGGGGAGTCTTGGGGGGGTTGAAAAGTGTGATACCTGGGGTATGTAGAGTATGAAATAATGGTCTCACCAAGTTGTGTTTGAAACAATTTTTATTAATTCTATTGTTTTTCAGTCACATGGAAGGTGCACATTCCAGTGTGACTGCTTTTTGTTCCCGTAAAGTATTTGGAAAAGACATTGTAAGTTACAACAATATTTTTTGTTTGTTATTCATGGTTTTCTTTGTCTTACCTTTTCCTGTGGAATAGGAGGGGCCGGCTCGCAAACAGGAAGCCCTATATATGTCATCCATGTGAGGGGTGGAGTCTAGTCACTGAGAATTTGAAAATGTATTAAAAATGTTTGTCTTTCGAATTTCTCTATATTATCTACATGTTTGTATAATTATGATGAAGATCATGTAAATTTTCGAGTGAAAATGTATGTGTAAATGAATTGTCAATCAAAAGGAAGAGTTGCTGTTATTGGGCTAAACTGTGTTTCTGTTGGGCAAGAAGCCAACTTTCTGTTACCATTGCCTTTATGTTAAGTGATCCTACTTTATGTAAGTTTATTTCTTTATTTGATGTATATATTATCATTAATTTTTTTGTTGTTGTTGTTGTTTGTTCTTTTCCTCTTCTTGTTTGAGGACACCTGGGAAGTAAGCCTGCTGAAACCTTGTTTAGTGTTTGCCTGAGCCAATAAAAAGACCACTATGAGAGACTTCTGAGTTTTGTGCTTGAGTTGCTGCCAAAACCTCCAAAACCAAGAATGGTCTCACTACAAAAAGTAATTCTGAAAACACTCCAGAGTACTTACACTGTTACGTTTAGTATCTGTGATGACAGGGTGTAGAAGGCACAACAAAGGCCCAGGGTGGTACTGATGGCAGGAGGAGCCTTGAGGAGGAGCCAGGGCGGACCCTTAAGGGAGTAGGATGTTGCCCAGAATGCAACCAGGAAGGTAACCCACAGTGGAGACGACAGAGGGAGGAGCCATAGTGGAGGAGAGGCTAATGATTTCATGGGGCCGACCGATGCCGGTGGAGACGGAGGCAGCAGAGCCCGAGGCAGAGGCTGATTGCCGACAAGCCAGGGTGACGATGAGGATCCCGAGGGCTGAGGTGGAACGGACGGCTTTGGCAACCGAGGTGGAGGCGGAGATCCGGAGGGACGCGGCGAAGCCAGAGCGATGGAGGATTGAAGGGGAGCTGGAGGAAAGGAGGAGTGCTTGTCAGATGCAACACACTGACCAATGTGATCCCAGGAGATCACATTGGTCAAACAATAAGACAGTTCTGAGTATCCACAACATATTTACAGTAGTTTTCATGAGACAGAACAAATGTCAAACATTAAACATCTCTGTTTATTTTTTGCCCTCCCTCATGCCATTATAAATGGGAACTAAAAATAATGAATTATGCATAACACAAACAATGAGCTTCATCACATATTTCTTTTGCCTTGTCTGAAGTATATGACCTGATCAAATATTAATCTTTGATTCCAAAAATAAACCGGAATGCATTTCAGATGATCTGTTTTCGGCTGCGCTTGTCAGGCAGAGCATAATGGGTATAGCTCTATCTCATGAATCCCTACAAATTAGCCCTGATAAATAGATGAATTTCTCTGCCTATTAGAATTGTGTGCATTCTGTCCATTAAGCAGGTATTAGCTGTAAATTGCTTGAGCAGTAAATTATATTTTCTAATTTATATACAGTGTGCTTTAGAAACTCAACGAGGTTGGATTAATCGTAGCATACCTTAGAAGACTTAGGATGGCCAAAAAAGTATTTAAATAAAAAAAATCACAAAGGTACATTTGAGGACCGAGTTAAAATAAAAAAGATTCTGTAATTGAGGTAAAAACTGAACCTCTTACAGGAATTTAAAATAATGGGATGAACCACTAAGATCTAAATGATATATCTGTAATGTGTGTTTGCTGTCATGAGTCTTTGTGTTTTGCTCTTTTTGTGAATTACAATTCATCTTGTACAATAAATATGCCTAATTGGTTTTACTCATATCTGTGTCTTGAGTCTGACTTACCATTATTACCATCAGAAGACCAGACCATAACCTCATGAACCAAACAGGTGTAGCTCTATTTCAGGAGCTGGTTCACTTCTGGTTCACACTTGGTTCACTTGCCGCGTTCTCAATCCCCCTGTCACATCCACGTCGTCACCAGCACCTGTTACTTCTTCACCTGCACGATCCACACTGTCAGTCCCATGGTCAACTCAGCACCCTATTCTGGCTCGGCAGATGATTGCAATGGCTTCCTCCTGCAGTGTTCTACTACAACTACAACTCAAGAAAAGACTCAATGATATCCCGTACAAAGTTCAATCCATAACTGGAAGCCCCCCCCGGTCAAGGACACGTCCGATACTGCGTGGGTCCTATCCATTTAAAAGTTGGCCAGCTTCACACTGGGGAAATCTGTCGGCTGGTTCTGGAGGAATCCACTGCTGGGATTGTCCTAGGGCACCCATGGCTCGTTTCCCATGGTTCCTCCATCTCGTGGTCCTCTGGGGAAGTCCTGAAGTGGGGCAAGGGCTGCTTCTTGATGTTTCCCTAACCTCCCAAGACCCGTTGTCCCTACTCCTGTGATTCCAGTTAACTCAACATCCATTAAAAGCCCCCTGGAGAACCAATCCGTCAAAATCTCAGAAGAATACGCCCCCTTCAGTGATGTTTTTTGCCCCAAACAAGGCTCCAAGTTGCCACCTCATTGACCATGGGACTGTGCCATTGAACTCTTACCCGATGAACCAGTGCAAGGATACATCCGTCCCCCCACTTCCCCTGCTGCTTCCAGCTTTTCTTTGTGGCCAAAAAGGACCGAGGCTTAAGGCCATGCATTGATTACTGGGCTTTAAACAAGATCACTTAATGATATAGATATCTACTTCCCCTTGTCCCATCTGCACTCGAACAGCTTCACAGAGTCAAGAAATTCACTAAGCTGGACCTCAGAAGTGCATACAATCTCATCCGCTATGGCTTGAACACCTCATAAATTCCCAGCTTAACTCTTTCCCATTCAAGCTACCCTCACAATACAGAATTCACCCTACATTCCATGTTTCACTCCTCAAGCCCTGTCACTTACCTGTTTCTCCTGTATCCACAGACCCTGGTTCCGTAAACTATCCCCCTCTTCTGATGGTGATGGAGTACGGAACGTGTACTCGGTCAAGGAGATCCTGAGTTTCAGACGTCATGATGGTAAACTAGAGTTCCTGGTCGATTGGTAAAGGTACGGACCCCCAAAAAAATCATGGGTCCCAAGAGATGACATACTCGATATCTCTTGGTGGAATTCCACGGCGCTCATCCCAAAGCTCCAGCTTCACAAGGTCAAGACCGCCCACCACAACGACTGGATATTCTGCCCCCAGGAGCGGGCCGTGGAGAGGGGGTTCAACAAACACAATCACCCGAGTTCTAACCACGCACACGTGACCGTCATCCCGTTAATCACCAACACAACACTATAAGAGCAGACAACTCACATGGTCACATTGTCTGGTCTCCAATTTGGAAAATGACTCTAAGCTTAGCAAATACTTATGCTAAGCTACTTACCTAATTCCAAGTTCCCCAATCTCCTTCGTCTCCCCTGTGTGCTCCTTTGTTCTGTCCGCTTACCTGCATCCAGCATCTGAAACCAGCTCCTGGAATTCCCTTAGTCACTCCGCAATTACTCAAACCTGGTAAGAGATTCCATTTGTCAGCATCTTCATCTGTCTGTTAAAGGACTTAATATTTGCCAGTACTTGCTTACTTTCAGGTCCATTCATTTGTTAAATAAATCTGCCTGTTTGGATTTACTTATATCTGTGTCTTGAGTTTGACTTCCAATTACAACAGTAATCCTTATCTGAAATAAAATATAACCTAAGCATTAATCCTAAATTAAATTTAACCTTTCAACTTTTAAACTTAAACACCCTACACCCCATAACTTAACCCCTAAGACCTACTGTATATAAGCTTGCATGCTCTGACATTTCCCCATAGAGTCCCTTTTTAAAAAATATTCTTCCTGACATTTTTCATCATTTGCCTGAATTGCATGTTAAATAAATGGCAAAATAATTTCTGGGTATGATGTCATTGATATCTGATTTTCCAGAAACGGTTAACACCATCTGAGCCTTAGGTTGTATCATCAAAGTATACATACTTTGGTCTTAAAAAGCAGTTTGCTTGGCACATGTTGCTTCTGCAGATACTTAATGTCGCACACACTGTACGTGTCAATCGATAATTATCAGAGCAAGTGACAGTTTCCTGTGAATGTAATTTTAAATATATGTTATGGTCACCCTTTTAGATGTTAAAATTAAACACAAGGCAAAATTGTTACTTTGATGTTTCTTGTAGAGTACAATTGCTGTGGATTATAATTTGCTCAAAGTGCTGTAATGGGTTATGAGCCACATAAGTGAAAAGTAAAAGTGACCTATTTGTCAGATATGGTAACCCATACCCGAAACGTGACCTCTGCATTTAACCCATCACTGCTGAGGAGTGAACACACACAGCAAGTAGGAACACACACGCACGCACGCGCACACACACACACACACACACACACACACACACACACACACACACACACACACACACACACAGAGCAGTGGGTGGCACATTACTGTGCCCAGGCACAGGGGTTAACTAAGCAATTGGGGGTTAGGTGCCTTGCTCAAGAGCACTTCAGTTGCAACCCCCCAGTGCTGGAATCAAACCAGCAACCTTCTGATTACAAGCCCAACTTAATATCCAGTAGGCCGCAACTGCAACTGACCCCCAAGTAAGGGTCAGTTGCAGGGGAATCTCATAGCTCCAAATATGTCAAGAGCATGTGCTGCTGCTGCCTCATGGCTAAAAAGTCTCAAATGCTTTGTACCAGAATGGTTTGTTTTAAATGCTATTTCAGAAATGGTCTTTGCAAGATTATAATTTATAAGGTAATTTGTTTGTATGCACTTGCTATGTAAACACCTGTATATAGACAACTGCTATGTATGTGTCTAGGAAAGAGTGCTGGAGCTGTTTCCCTTGATAAATACTCCTATCTCTTACTTCATATTACACGAAGAAAACCGCACTGCATTTCTCTCTTAACCAGCTGTAAACCAGTCTTGCGTGAACACACAAACCAATTCCAGTATGTTTATTTGCTGGGCATTGTAATGTGAAACAAGCTCTCACACCTGTCAAAACTTTAACCCCTCCTCTTTTCTGCTGCCACCCTTGACCTTGATGGCACATACAATGGTAGAGAACTTAAAACCCTCCCACCTGCACATAATCATTTGAAGCTTCTTTGGGGTGACAGTAGCTGATCATATCTCCACAGTTCTTGTTCTTTTAATATTTATAATATTTTCTAATATTATGAGTTGAGGTTTCTCAAGCTGCTAGCAGTTCTGTCCCTTTTCATTTTGTCCCCTCTCCTTTGCTTCTAGATAAATGCAGCACACTGGTAAAGTGTTTAAGATCCTATCACACACACAGAGGAAAGGAGTTAGAATGTTAGGGTATCTGGACACAGACTGAGCCTCGATCAGGGGAGATTACAGACAGAATAAGAACCTTTGACCACAGTTCTAGAGTTGATGGTAAACCTCAGATGCTTTAGCTTAGAACAGGTGGACAAGATCATTGAACAGGGTGCTAAGGAGAATTCTTTGGATTTTAAAATTTAGGTATTGGGTAAACATTCAAAAGGTGCGTTTATTTGTCATAAAGCTTTAATATATTAAAGGTCTTCCACAGTACATCTAAAAGGTTTGTAAAAAGTTTCCTATAATCTAAAAAACAGGTGCTACCGATTTTTAAAAGCTGTTTTGACTCATTGCCATCCCACAAAAACTGGCAAATGAATGGAATAAATTCCACAAGCACATCTCCAGGTTAGAAAAACATCCAGATTTGATAGAAGTCAATCCTCAAAAAGATTTTCAGAAACATGCAGAAGATTCAATGCCATGTAAAAATAACGTTAAAGACTTTATTTTTATCTTTATTAAAGACTTTATTTATTCATTTTGGGGACAGTGGTCCATTTTAGACATTTCTACTAATAGACAGTCTATTTCCCTGTGCCAACCCCTGCAATATAAGACAAGCTGTCACAAATGTGGCTCTGTACCGTTACAATATACCAGACTTAATGTATAAAAAAAGTGAATAAGTTTATTGACACAAGCAGAGATATAAACAGGTGAGTGATGATGAAGATGCTTATAGTTCAGTTCTCTGGTAGATAGAGTAAATGGATTGTCCTTACAGACAATCATGACAGACGTGGAGGTGAGATGGCAGCACACACCAGGCAGATCTTCAGGTAAGTGGAGGTGAGTATTATGGTATTGCAGGTGGAAGGAGGACAAAGAGGGTGAGGAGCCAGGAGATTAACCCCAAGGAGAGCAATCCACTAAGATGCAAGAGTAAGTAGTCTATGTACCATATAACAAGACCAGACAATTAGTGCTCGGTGTGTGCTTAAATAGGGATGGCTTGATTAGTAAACAAAGGTGACTAGTTAGTGTTTAGGTAAGCTGGCGAGTTGTTATTGGTGTATGGGTGAGCTGGGCTGGTTGCTTGGAATTGATTGGTTGATTGTAGAGTCAATGTGATTGGAGACAGGTCATTGGTTGGTGGGAGAGCCTGGTCAATCGGTGACATGTACATGCTTTAAAATCAATTATTCAGATTTGTTAAATGCTTCTTGATGCCATGCTCTAGAAAATGTGATGTTTTTCTTTCATATCCTTGAAGGTGGTAATAATAAATGTTTCCTGCTAATCTCTATTTAACGGTTTGTTATTGTAATATAGTATTTCGCTCACATAAAGTTCTTGCAAATTGCAATTGTTGCGATTAATAACTGTTTTAAACAAGTGTGCTGCATTGCACCCACACACCATCATATGCACATGCAAACAAACATGCAGACAATGTTGACAGGGTATGGGAAACAGGATGAGCAGTAAACTGTTGTGAACAGCTCTACCTGTGCTTTTCAACATGCGGTATTATTGATGTTGTGGGATTACAAATTTAAGAATCAGTTTAAGAATCTTGCTAAGGTGAAATGTATTGTATTTAGCATTTAAGGTAAACAGGATGACATCAGACAACTCTCAAACTCTGGTACTCTCAAACAAAGTTTGTAGCAAAGGGTGCCTGCCAGTTCCTGTTCTCTTATTGTAAGTCAAATGAGCCTGATTACTGGGACTCTCACCTTTTGTTTGTAATGGCTTTTGATGTCTGTGCCCCAGTCTTTGAAGTATGATGATTGGATTAGGACTGGCGTGAATGGGGCATTTGGCTATACCTGAATGCTTCAGCCTATACCTGAATGCTTCAT
>JAZGTJ010000472.1:0-109269 GCA_036877575.1 Botia almorhae
AGCATTTTAAAGGAGTAAAATGTGTTTTTGAGGAAAGGGCAGGTGTGTAAGACAACCATGATTTAAGATTTGTCCATTTGAATTTCACTTAAGACTCTGCGTATTCTTCTGTTGTTTGTAATATTTCCACAAAAATGTATTATCCTCAAAAAAAGACTTTCTTTTATCAATTTGTTAAACATTTATGTAACACATCAGCACTATCACATATTAATGGTTATTATAGACAGGATCACAAACAGCACAGAAGTCGTAAGGATTTATCTATTTTTATCAAAAACTGCCTTATTAGTATTCCATGGTCATTATCACACTAAATTACTTTAACTTATCTTTCTTGTTCATAATTAGCTTGCTATAGTTATTAACTAGCTAACTTTAAATTGTGTCTTTTTATAGCAATTCAAGGTAAGTGTTTCAAAGTCAATTACTAGCCCACACATGCTTCTAACACTGTTTATCTACTTTCATTGGCTCCTGTTTGTTATGTCAGGACCAATGAAAATGAATATTTTCAAACACCTCTGCACAATTTCTGTTTATAATCAACCATATAAATGGTAAAGATAGAAAATCACTAACAAATCACAGAGTCCAGATTTATATTGCTAGTATATCTCTTTTAAGAAAAATAGAGATTGTTTTAAAAAAGATTGCTTTCATTGAGGCGACTAAATAAAAAAGGGATTAAAAAACCATCCTCCCCAAAATCAATTCAATCTATATTTAGCCTTGCCTTGTGATGTTAATTGGTTTGTTAATATCTTTGCCAACTAAAGGGGTGCACGTCTGGGACAGATATGCAGGGTGCTGCCAATCAAGTGGTGGGATTTAGTGCTGTCAGTCAATCATTTTATTGCCCCTCACTAATCAATTCAGTTCACTGCTGGAGAACAGGAACGTGTATTTAAACAGAAATGTCCCTTTAAGAATCAGTGAACATCAAAGGGACACATCCCTATCAGCTCCATCCATTACGCCCATGAGAATTCCAGAAAAGAATTCTAGAGCTTAGGAAGGGTTCTGGAATTCTGAAGTGACTCCCGATCTAGGAACAAGATTTAACAGCTCTAATCAGGCTCCAGGACTGAGAGAAGATTCTGGAGCTGTAAGAGTGGAGTGAGGCAATGCAGTCTGGATGGGGCAGATACAGGCGGCCTGTTCTGCTTCTTCAGCTGCTGGAGCTGAGCTGCTGTCATAGCAACAGCAGTCGACATCACCAGCAGTCCCAGCATGGTCCTCGACACAGCCCCGGAGCACTCACACTACTGACAGAAGAAGAAAGCATGTTCACATACCAGCACTCACATGTGGACACACACATGCACACAATACAACCAATATGTACACATGCTTCATACATTCCTGTTACAGGTTATGTTAAATATTAGCATGCCACTTGCAAACATGGAACCTAAATAGGAGGAAACAAAACAGTCAAGCACATGCTCATATGTCACAGGCATGGTCAACGATATCATGGTATGATAACAAAAACCCAAGCAAGAATTATCCATGGGAACACACAAATAAACATAAATGGGTGGAGTCTGCAAGGGTTTTTATTTTCCAATTTAAGCATCCAAACAACTGCAGTATTTCTGCAAAGATGCTTTAAAGACAAGTATGTTTCATTCATAGACCTACATATCATCAAATTGCTTAACTATGACAATAATACAAACAATCAACATTTATTGTCCTGCAGAATGCAACCTCAAAGGGAGAATATTTTAACAGCAACACATAACGATATTCACAGGTGTTATGAATGTATGAGTTGTGCCTATGAGTTGTCACTTCGTCCACAATGCACTCAGCTCACCTGTAATTTTCCACAATTTACTTAAACGCTTAGAATTTAAATCACCAGCTTTCCTCTTTCCTTTTTTTTAGATAAAACCCCTTAAATTTGGCTTCCGTTTACTGATATAGGTTAATGAGACTCAGGGGTTAGATTTATGCTTTATAATGGTTGTATAGTCAGATTTATTAGACTGACAAGAACTGCAGTCTGTCATAACGTCACTATAAAGCACGACACCGTTCAGTTACGTTTAACTAAAGACGAGATTTTGTCCCATTAATGCAAAGTAAATAAATATAAAAGGAAAAAGGCGACCAACTTGTATCGCTGTTGTTATTTTGCAATTAATGCAACAAGACAAAAACAACATGTAAACTCGCTTGACTTAACAATGCGTTTTATTCTATTTAACGCAGGTATATCTTGGCGAATTTGGATGAATAGAAATATAAGCAAATAGACGATCTTTTACCCTCGTGTCTTTTTTTTGCGACAGCAGCTACTGCCTGCCCGCTTTGTAACCACTGCGTCCACGCGCTACACTACTTCCTGAAAAAATTACCACTTCATTGCGCGTGTTTTTCATGTTATTTAAGGCACGCCAGACGTTTTCGCCACAAAACTACCAATAGCTGTTAAATCCCGAGGATTACAAACGCGAAACGTCAATTTGGGACGGTCTCAAATAGCTTGGCGGTGCGCTGCTCGTGTCAGTGCGTTACGCGCAGGTCCGATTCAAACAGGTGGAAAGGCTGGGACCGTCCTAGCGCGTGACGGGGGCTCGCGAAGGCAGTCTTTTGTAGCCGCAGACGCTTTTTGCTGCAAACTGCTGAATAAATAAACAATATGAATCATTTTTCCTAAACACTATCGCGTCTTTGAACATCAACAGGCTCCTGCCACATCCCGTATTAGAACGTCGCCTCGGCCCGGTCGTTCGCAAAGTGGGTCGTGAAAGTGGATTACGCAGATCTCTTTGTATGTTTTTTAGACCCATACCCTTTTCGTTGTTTTTTATTTACGGAATCGGCCCTAGGGGTTTTTCCCAGTTGCACTGGTTCTCGAGCCGTTTACGCACAGGTGGGAGATACCCGCTTGGTTAGGACAGCCCCCTCTCTCAGTTCCTCCGCGGATGATGTGTGCAAGTGACATTTGCCGTTGCGGTTTGGGACAGTAGGCGAGGCGTCTCTGCAAACAGGTGTGCGGCTGCCCGAAACAGGCACACGTACGACTTTAACCGGCTTATTTAACGGAGGTGGACATTCAACACCGGTGTCGAAGCTATCATACTCGTAGCGGGACAGGGAGAGGAGGGGGAGTCGACTATCATTTTCAGTTATAGGCTTTTGTAGTTGCGTTCTGTCGTTTCGAATAGGGGCACGGCTCACAAAGAGGAGGAAATGGCAACTAAGAAACCATGCACGGATTTAACGAAAAGGAGCCGAAGTCCCGTCGTGCTGGAGGCAGAGATGTTCAGCGAATTTCAGGACTGGTGTCTCCGGACTTACGGTGACTCGGGTAAAACAAAGACCGTCACCCGCCGAAAATACAACAAAATTATGCAGACCCTGCTACAGAACGAAGAGTCCGACGCGGTCTATGTCGACAACAGCCACATCAACGCCAAATTCAAATTCTGGGTGAAGTCCAAAGGGTTTCAGGTCGGCAGCAACATCTTGGGCGAACACAACAAGAAAGAGACATCAGGGAAGCCCGTCCTGTACGTCCCTGTCAAGTCTACGGTAAAGTGTTTTTTATTCAAATGACAGTGGTACGTGTGTGTTCTTTAAATGAACCGTGTCTGCGTATAATTGTAGATGTAAACTCTTAGTATGGTTATTGTAACCTTTTGTCAATATCCTTCAGTACAGTACTGGTTTGGTTCGGTCTTGGACATACGCGCAACCCACATTGCTGTGCGCAACTTTTCAATCGTACACCTCTCTGTCACCGAGGGCTGACCGAGCATTACATCCCTCACCCAACCGGACAGAACAGTCTTACTCTGAGAGCTGGCTGCCATAGCAACGCCGGTCCCTCGCAGCAATAACGGTGGTGTAGTAATGGTATCTCGCCCGAGACGCACCGCCTGACGAATAAGCATGACGTTGTCCTGCTGACGGGATGGCACAGAAAATCACAACGTGGCCCGTTTCCATCCAGCTAGCAACAATAATGTTGATAGAGACAACGTGGCTTACGGCGTAGTTTTTTCCCCAGCTTTGTTTGTATCGTGACGAACACTGGATAATGACGGGCGGGAGCGCGCGTTTGGTGAGCTGGTGTACCCAATAATTGGGAATGCCGGGGTGCAGAGGGGTCGCGCGCAAAAGGGAGTTTAGCCTGGGGGGTTGACGATGTGATAGAGGTTAAAATAGTCATAATGGTGTAAATGTTTGCGAAATACATTGCATGATAGCTGCACCGTTGTTCTGTTGAATGAGTGTTTAAGAGACTTTGCTCCTGGACCATTCGAGGGTGTTCGCGCGCCATCCTCCTCCTGTGGGCACATCAGACGCTGAAGCTCATTCGCGCTTCGCGATCAATGTATCACAGAACGATATCACACGTAGTGCAAGAAAAAGACCAGCTAAGAAAACGACCAGCTTATTTACAGCAATAATGATGTGAAATTCCCAACTTTATTTGGGAAGCGTGCCTCATACGGTCTATTCATTGAGTTTATTCTGGAGCGCAAGAGCACTTGCATTGTTCTGTACCGGATGAGGGCGGAGCGGACGGTTGGCACCCGTTGCTCTGGTAACCTACCTGTTCTGCTCTAGAATGCTTGCGTTTTTTTAACACATCCCAGGACTATGACAGAATTCATCATCACAACGACAACCAAAGCACAATCAGTGTCGTTTAGTATTTCACTAGAAATCCGTTTGACGTCCCATGAACGCACAGCGATATGCACCCCGAAGCGATGATGTTACTATTTAATGTGTTCGAGGCGTAAAAGCGTTGGTCACGAAGCTCTTGAGGCGAATTTAAAGATCCAGTCCTGGAGGCAATAATAATAAATAGTTTTGATAACTATTCCTACAGGAGAAGGATATTAACGACCTATGAAACAGAAGGGGTTTATAGGCAATAGAGATCAGTAAATGTGACCACGTTTATTGTACAGTAAAGGCTGAGATATATGTGCTGGTGACTGTTTTTGAAACACCAGGAGGTACCACTGGTGCACAATGCCGTTGTTCGGAGTGTCAGAAACAGACACCATTTTGAGTATTGCCCTCAAGGGGTCCCACCAACAGACCTTTGTCTGCCAGGCAGGAGGGATTGACTCCCTGGAGACTGGCACACCTCAGTATGAGAAAAATAAGCCAACAAATTAAGAACAATGTTATTTTTTAATGAGCGTTTTAACGACTGTTCATACCTGTTAAGCGTTCATATTAAACGCCTGCGTTGTTTGCTTATTTGAAAACAAGACCAGCACTCACGACAGCAGGACCCAGCGATTGAATCTTTGATCACTTTGTACAAAAAATACCTTTTTTAACATTCGTTATGTTTTTTTTACTACAAAGCTAAATTACCATTGATTAATCCTCGTTAACAGATAATTGCTGTGCCACCGTTTGACAGCTCCTAACAGGCAGCTCCCAGCGTGCTTTTAATTTATAAGACTGTGTTAAGAAGAAATGAGGCAGAACTCCGAACACAGTAACATCTCTTGCCACAGTTAACTGTCCACACACATGTGGACTTAACTACCCAGAGGACGTACATTGAGCCTACGGCTAGCACATATCCCGTATCCATAAATTGCTCCTGTAATGTAATGAATGCGCCAATCATGAAGTTCATGATTACATTTAAGAATTACTTATTGAGAAATACGCCCCTCCCCCAACACACACACGCACCTCTCCACCCACCACCTTTTCCCTGTCTCTCTGAGGACATGTAAACTGTGGCTGATCTGAGGTCTGTATACAGTGGCATTCATTATCATTTTTTAACAGCTCCCTAATGTCCACATCTGTTATACTGTTCAACAGTCATCGACAGCCTCTCCAGAGCCTCTGTGTGTCCTAATACAGCCTCCTGTCGCTCTATGACACATTACATCTCGGTTGAGATGGATCGGTCAGTCACACAGACGACCGGTTTTGTTGTGTGGAATAGATTATCTGATCTATGGGCATATATAGGGAGAGCAGGGCTAGTTGTAACAATAGTGTATATATATATATATATATATATATATATATATATACACTATTCCCTCCTAATTTGCACTGACTGAAATATGGGGAACATGACAGGTTTCATAAAAAAAGGCAATGAATTTAAACTTAGCTGGTGTAACTTCCCCTAATATAAACCATGCAGTGCCCCTAGCCAATCAGCATGACACAAAGTGTCCAAAAACAAGGAAGTGTAACCCTCCACGCACACTACCTCACACACATCGAGAGGGAAATGTTCACATCAGCGTTATTATCTCGTTAAGGATTAAACAGTAGGGGATCCTCCCCAACCTGCTCCATGTACGCAAATTAGACAACAAACAAAGACAGAACAAACAGAACAGAGCCAAATAACAAGAGGAACTGAGGCAGCCAGGGACCCTTTTTTAACAGTAATAAGATACAGAGAAAGTATGAGACAACATCTCTATGGTTCCACTTGGCAAACTGGAAATCAAATGTGGACCATGTAAAAGTCTGATGTTTAAAATACAGCAGGCAGTTATTAAAAGGAAAGTGGGGGTGTGCAACTGTGTATTTGTATATTTACACCTAGAACTGTAGATGTGTGTTTGTATGTATGTGTATATTTTTATTTAAATTTATTGCCTGGTTGCACTTTATTTCCTGCTTCTTTGTGTGTGTGTGTGTGTGTGTGTGTGTGAGAGAGAGAGAGAACTATTTTTGTGTCAAGAGATAGTGTATGGGAGACTACGTCTCTTATCAGTCTTTCTCTCCCTATCGCTCTACCCCTCTCTCTCCCTCTCTCTCAGTCTTTCTTCCTCTTTATCATCAGCAATAAACACAAAATTGACTTCATCCAGGGTGCTCCCTGCCAGCTCCCATCTGAGCATTCTCCTCACCATCTTCCTCTGCCTGTTACCCTCTCATGCAGACTCTCTTTCCTTTCACCTCCCCCTGGGTGCCAGGGCTGCAGGGTGCCATGGTGTGGGCTGGAGCCCCAGTGCATTATGGGATGTGGTAGAGTGGTTGAGGGCCTCTCTGATGCAGCTGCTCCATGGGTGTGCCAAGTTTCAGTTTACGGGGGCGAGGGGGGAGAAGTGATGAAGCAAGGGGCCGCTCAGGGCTGGAGGTGGAGTGTATGTTTGTGTGTGTGTTGGGGGGTATCCTGTGTGGTTTTAAGAGAGAGTTAGAGAAAAAAAAACAGTAAAAAAAACTCATCTAACACAACATCACGATTATTCATAACTATTTTACGCATAGGCAAAATAAATTCATATGAATTCATGTAATCTGGTCACACACCACTGATGCTTACGTTTTAGGGGTGGGGCTTCACGGTTGTTATGTTTTTTACGTACAAATCACGCAAAATGAAAACTAATTGCAACTCGTTACAAAGTTGTGAATCCTTGTGAGATCAGGTTGGATTCATCAGCATAGACATGGGAGGGAGATAAAATAGAGCAGAATTAGTTATGATTAGGGTGTAAGTTAAGCAGACCGAGTTATGCTGTCAGCGCATACTGTGCTCACAGTGTACAGATCATTCATAAAGCTATTAAATATGTATCTGTTGTGTCACAGACCCACTGTAGACTTTGTTTTTATGAGAGTGGTGCTGAATTCAGCTGCAGGGCATCACAAGCTCGCTCTGCTCTCTGTCTGTCAAACTCTTTCACTGTATCACTTTAATATTCTGTCTCTTTCTCTCTTGATCCTCTTTTCACTCTTTTTTTGTTGCTTTATCTCTCTCTCTCTGTCTCTCTTTAGTGAGGGGGTGTAACTTCATTTATCACCTGTTATGTCCTGTGGGTAACATAGGAAGCACTGACACGCACTCTTACGCAATCTCAAAACCTCATATATGTTTTCAACCACTCTGAGTTTAAAGCTGCAAACGTAATGTTTTCCTCTTTGTCGCCATCTCTGTTAAAAACATAAAAGTGCAGGTAACACATTTGCAGGTTACATTTCTTTATGTATAAGTCAAATTAAGCCAATCTTGCCCGGCAGCTCAAATTATAAATCATCATTATAAGCTTAGCCGTTGCTAATCGGGGTAAGGTAACCATTTTGAAAACTGATCTGTTACATACTTGCTCAGGCAGTGATTTTTGTTTATTTTTAATAAAAGCTTTAATATTTAGTGTTTTCTCTCTTTTGGCATGCACGCTGAATGTGCATCACATGTTGAACACTGTGCAAACCCCACTGCAAGACGTTACTCTACGTCGCTCTCTGTTTTCTTTCATCTTAGCTGATTTTCAGAAACTGCTGAAGAGTCCATCGAGAGGGAGACTTTTTAAAAATGATTTTTCTTATTAAGAGGGCAAAGGAGAAGAAAGGATGCTGCAAGAATTTAAGTGAGGGAAATGATTGCTTTCTGTTGCTATGCCAACGGAAACAGAAATATCCTCCTCGGCGTGTATGCCGTGTATGTGGCAGTGTGGGGGTTTAGTCTGTGTTCTGCAGTACAGGCCTATGGCGAGACAACTGAGAGCACGTTCTTACTCTCGGAGCTGTTGAAATGGTCTGGTCAAGCATTCGAAACTCACCCATTCTGTCATATCTACTGAGGGATGATAGTGGTGATACAAAAGCAAACAGTTGTTTCAGAATAGCTCTGGTGTCTTACATCATACCTGTAACCTAATGTAACATATCTGTCGAGAAGCCTGGATCTCAGATGAGTGAATTTCGGGCCAAGAAAAAAAAGACATAGATAGAGAAAGAGAGACGCCAATGATCGCTACAAATTTTGCCATGCCAAGATAAAACATTAAATAACAATGTAGCAAAACAATGTAACAATGTATGCAAAATATATGTTAAAAAGGCAAACGCAACAAATGATGAACGCTTTAAAGATATTTTTTGACGGTGTAACAAGTAGGGGTGGGAATTATTAGAAACCTTTTGATATAATATTATAATACTATCAGAGTCCTACTATGACCAAATTGGGATTCTTTATGTTTAGTGTAGCATATAATTAAGCAAAACTGTGATATCTGAGAAACATAAAATCTGTGCGTGTGCGTGTCTCACTCAGACCTCAGGGTCAGCAGAAGGTTTATCTGTGCTGAAATACACCCGAGACGGCGCGACCATCCTGCAGGGACCAGGAGACGCTGTCCTCTATCCTAAAGGAACTTTTGCTCTTGGGGGCCAATCTTAAAAATACACACACACATCCACCCAAATGACTGTTGACAAGTGTACATGTGTTTACATACATACACACACTCAAAAGGGAGAAAGGGGGACTGAAATTGTAGCAAACCTCGTCTCCATTCCATTATTAGCATATAGCCGGGGAAAAAAATCTGGGAAAAATCTCATTATGATAAGTGATTAATTAGTGAGCGTATCTGCAGAGAGCTCTGGAGAAAAAGGGATCTAAACAGACCGTCCCTCGGCTTGGCCCCCCCAACGCCTCCAAACCCAAAGACACTCGCTGCCTCTGCCACAACAGTGGCCTTTTATCTACCCGTCATTTGCATGAATGCTAACAGTTTTGCATGATGCATTTGCAATAGCAGGTTAAAACATGAAAATCCCACAGAGACGACTGTGTCGTCCACATAAAACCTACAAAACAGTGACACTGCACACGCAACATTACCTGACGCGAACACATCTCCTCACATCTCCAACACATCTCCTCATAGTGTTTATTGGTCTGGAAATTGAAAGCTGAAGTATATTATGTTTTTCCTATTTTGTCCTTTCTAGGCCTAACGTGACTACTACAAGTAAGCTGTTTGTAGTTTAATTTACCCCAAATATGTAAACAAAAAAAACCTTATTATTTTGAGTTTTCTTTGGCAAAGCTAATGGCACAGAAATACAAAACTTGAGGGCTCTACCTGAGCCCTCCCCCAGCTAACTTAGGTTGTAAGAATATTTCCTTAACGTTTCCATGAAGTAACCAAAATATTAAAAACGTTATTTTGAAAGTTTCAGAAATGTTCAAAGCATCCAGTTTTAGATGTTGTGTTAACGTTATTGTTTGGTTATGAGAAAATTATTCAAACGTTTAATTTTGTAACATTTAAAAAATGTTCCACTAGCTATTTAAGAATAACGTTTTTGATATAGCTGATATTTAATGTTAGGAAAACATTACTACTAAACTACTATTGTTACTGCAAGATTGTTTTTAATCATTTTGAGATAATTTTACAGACTGTTAGCCAACGTTCTGAGAACGTTCCCTGTTAGCTAGGCCAACACGGACAGCAAACCAAATTTGTTTACGTTTTTCACTTTTTTTTACGTTTTCAAAATGTGAACTCATTAAATGCCAATTAGTGCAGTTACTAGTAAAATTTTGAATGAACAAAGCTAAATGTTGCCCAGTTAGTGCAGCATGAACTCCACCTGCTGCTTCAGACTCTTCAGGTTTGTGTTTACGATGTTGTTGCTTTGTTTGATAAAAAGTTTGTGTAATTAGCTACCAGAAAAAAGAACAAAAAAATGTCTGAGTACCAATGTCTGTGCCTGAGTACCAATGTCATTAGTACCTAGATTTATCATGAACTGTTCTGATTGTACTATTACACACACACACACTGCTTGACTGACCCACTTCAGTTTGTCTCTCAGAAGTGAGAAGCCTCCTACTTGAAATGTTTGACTCAGAAGTAGGTGATCAGATTCTCTTGTCCTGTCCTCTCTTTTCCTCTGTTCTCCTGGTTTTGTTAATTGCCATCCACATTCACATTCTTGCTTATGTCCAAATGGCAGTTCCTCCAGTTTATGGTGTTTCTAGTGTTTGTCTATAGATTCGTATGAAGGCCCGTGTAAATGTGCTATGTAAGGTTTACAAGCGAACATGCACATGCGTGATAGTATGCATGAGCGCACGTTTAGGGCCCATGTATATGTATATCATCTCTGTGTGTATTTGTTTTTGTGTGTGGTGCATGTATGTGTGTGTGATGATAGAGGGTCGCGGATGGTGCTGCTCTGGTGTTCCTCCCCTTGGCTCCTTCTCTCTGTTGCCATGGAGAGACCGTTCTCCTCTCCCATAGGAGAAGAAATTAACACCATTTTTAACTGGCTCCAGGGCCTCCCCCCTACCAGAGAGAAAGCTCCTACAAACACACACACACACACCTACACAGATTACCACACACAGACATAGTCCCGGTACACATAGCCTCCCTAAGCAGCACAGGGATGTTTGTGTGTGTGTGTGTGTGTGTGTGTGTGTGCGAATAAAAGCCCTTTCCATCTCTATTCTGGGAGGATGCAGCTTTGGGACAAAAGAGTGTCTCACTCCATCACCCCCTCCTCACATCCACCCTCCCTACCCTCTATGCCACTCTCTCTCTTTCTCTCTCTCCTTTGTAATTAACTGCTGCAGTCTCTCATTAGTGTTGTGATCCTGTCCGGTTGTCTCACTGTCTGCACCCCCCTCCCCACCCCGCAATTACACCATGACACCAGGGTCACATGACCCAGCAGACACCTCAGAGCATGCCCATGACACATTTACACCAAAACGCAAACAAGTGTCTTATTTCCTGTGGTTTGGGTTCATGCGCCATAACCACATTGAGGTTTTGAGATTAGTGGTCGATTAATATGGGTTTAGTGGCAGGTTCCTAAAATTTTACCTGTGGACCTTTTAAAGGAGCATGATAGTGGCCAAAGGCCTGCGTCTGGTGACAGGCTAACACAGGTGACAGTTAATGATCAGCTGTGCGTCTGGATAACGTAAGTGCTGGGAGTCAGATGAAGCTCAGGGATGAGTGTCGCCCATATGTGGAGCTGAAAGCATTCGACACACCCTGTTAGAGAGAGAGAGAGGTAAAACGAGGAGCTCAATAAGAGGGAGGATCAGGAATAAGGAAGGAGTGAGAGGTAGAAAGAATAAGGCATAATGTGGATTTAATAAAGGGGCTTCGTGAACTTACAGTGGCAGGTAGGAGGAGATAGTTCGGAGGGGCCGGGGGGTCACCGGATTGAAAGGAAGGAGACATGAGGAGAGGAGAGGAACAGAGGGATTACACCTCATCCTTCCTTGACCTTCACACACACAAATTCACACAGCATCCCTGCTCCCTCACCTCCTTTAAATCCCCCACCTCCTGCTGAGAGAAGGGGCTGCTATGATTTGTGGGTTCATTCCGGCTCTGGCCTCACAGGGTAGAAATGGGGCTTCTAGAAATGACCTGTTATCAGATTTGCAGCAAGCTAATCTGAATCGCCAGCATTGTTGAAGCAGTTCCTCTCTCTTACACATTCCAGGCTCCTCCACAGTAATACAAATATTTCCCCTCTGTTTTTCCCTCCAGCGCTATATCACTTTAATGTGTTACGGCAGTTTTAACAAACAAGGCAATTCATAAATATACTGCTGGAGGTAAGTGTCTGAGAACAGAAAACACTTAATCAATTATCTTAGGCTAGCATCACTACCACTTTTGACTGTGATTAACATCAGCCAGTGATTAACATCACTTGGTAACCACCCAGAATACCATAGCAACCACATAACAATACACTACAGATCACTAGCAACACCTTAGCAACCTCATAGCAACATCCTGGCAACCATCCACAACACTTGTTTTTCCAGTTTATGGTGTTTCTAGAGTGTTTGTCTATAGATTTGTATGAAGGCCCGTGTAAATGTGCTATGTAAGGTTTACAAGCGAGCATGCACATGCGTGATTGTATGCATGAGTGCACGTTTAGTGCCCATGTGTATGTATATCGTATGTGTGTATTTGTTTTTGTGTGTAGTGCATGTATGTAGCAACCACATAACAATAGCCTACAAAACACTTGCAACACCTTAGCAACCTCTTAGCAACATCCTGGGAACCATCCACAACACTTAGTTTGGCAGTGGCACCAGTAATATTTTCTTCAAAAAACAAAAAATGACATTCCATTTTCTTCACAAAATGTTAAAATGACACATTAGCTTTGTTCTAAACCTAACCTAGCCTTAATCCAGCACCTTTGATTCGTGTGTTGCTCAAATGCATCTGTCTGCATGTCACTGTTGCTGCTTGCGTCTCACATTTATGCATTTAACACGTCCAGTTTGGCGTCACATTGATCGCATTTGATTGCATTGCTTGAGTCTATCAGCTCTTCTTTACCCTTTACATTGTAAATATTTGCTAGGGCTCCTTTTTCTCCGCTGGCCCATGTATACATGTGTGTGTGTGTGCGAGTGTGACCCAGCTGCCTTCTTTCTAATGCCCCCTCCCTTCACTGCCCCTGTGTGTGTACGACTGTGATGTGTGTGTGTGTGTGTGCGACTGCCAGAGGGGTTGGGGGGGGGGTTGGTCGGGGGTGGCCGCTTGCCGAATCAGCCCCTCTAGTCTCCTAGCAACAGAGCTGTTTGGAGCGGGACGGGCGAGAGAGGAAAAGAAAGGCAGAGAAAAAAGCAGAGAGAAAGAGAATAGGATAGAGAAGAGAAAAGGGGGATTGAAAAAAATATGCCACATCTGGAAAAAGCAATGGCTTGCCAGGTCTAGAGAAAAGAGAGAGCGAGAGATGAAGAGAGAGAAAGAGAGGATGAGAGAGAGCGAGGGATGGCAACACAGATATACTGTGGTGGAGGTTTAGAAGGGAAATGCTGATTGCTGCTGCTGACAATTCACAGTGCTTCTTTAAAATGATGAGAGAATGATGAAATCATGCACTTTTAGGCCCAGCAAGCAGGTACTCTCTCTCTCTCTCTCTCTCACACACACACACACTAGTTCAACTCTACAGTGGTTTAATGATTAAGCACTCACATTCAGTTCAAACACACACATTTTTGCTGCACGTCAGGAACAAACAGCCCGTTCAACCTGAGAATCTAAACACTGCTCTTTTGTGCTTTCAGTGTGTGAGGTGGGCCCATTTGGTCAGGCTAAATAAATGAAGCCAAAACTGTTCCAGTATATCTGTGTGAGTCATGCAGAACTTTGGAACCACAAATGGTCACTGTTTATTGGATTTGTAACGGTCCTTCTTTAATTTTGAAATGTTTAGAACCAAGCGTTTAGTAATTGTCATCATTTTTACATATTAAACAGCGCAACAATTGACTTTCGTCTTATGCTACCAATAACTTATGTGCATTAAATTATAATTGTATAAACAGCCACAAAATAAATAGGATAATGTTCACATCCTCAACCCCCCTTTAGGGTGATACAAGACCTCCCCGATTTGCACTACGATTTTTTTTGCACTAATGACCAGCTGACTATACATTAAACCCTCATTTATGTATTTATGATTTCTGTGTTCTTTTTATTGTGACATAATGATTTGAATGCGGTACACTGCACTGGCCCATATTTCGTTGTATAAGATTTCAGGGTTTGGCCCAAGTCAGGCCCTGAAAAGGGCTGAGCAGATCGCCCTGATCCTGCTGCCCTAGTTTAGTCACCCACACAAGTCTGTCCCAGTCTGTGATGCTTCCTCAGATTGGGGAAGGGGAGGGGGGGGGTGGGTTACAGGAAATGTGTGTCTGTGAGTACATGTGTGAAAGCAACCGGAATGGAGCAATCGAGCTGAGATGTTTGTAGGACAGAGAGTCAAGCCACAGTGCTGAAACAAACACTGGCTACAGCCACGGTTTTCTCAGAGGTATTAAAGGAGCTTCAATCTCGTGTCCTACAGGGACCGATTCTGGAATATTCTTTGGTAGGCAGAGAGGGGGGGGGTTGTACTATTGTAGGGATGGCGTTGGTCACCTCATGACTGGGTTTAGGAAACGAGGTTTGTGCATATTTGACTGATCGCAGCATAATAAGAGTGATAATTATGACGAGTGGAAGGGAGCGCATGCACGAGCCGGGCGGCTGGAGAGGGCCGGATTAAAGCGAGCCCGCTCTGCGCGCTGGTTTTAGTTGCCATGGCAACCTTCATTACCTGGCACTTGGGAAAGGGGGAGCGAGAATAAGAGGGAGAGAGGGAATATGGAGCGGGACAGGAGGAGAGAAGAACAGAGAGATAGAGAGGGGGAACAAAATGATTTCTGGTGGAAAAGGTTATGGAGAAAGGAAAAATGGAGAAATAGAAAAGAAAAGCCTTTAGACCCACTGGGAATCAAAGAAGGAATGTACAGTATTAAAATGAAAGACATAGAGAGAGAGAGAGAGAGAAAGAGAGGATGATATAAAGAGGAGGGAGATTGAATGCTGTTTCCTTCTTCAAAGCACACACACACACACACACACACACACACACACACATAAAAGACCTGCTGCCCACAAACAGGTAACAAACTGCATTTACCCCCATTATACATTCTAGAAGCACAAACCAACGCCCCAAAACAATATTAGAGTTAAAGTTAAAATTGAAGTGTGTAATGTCTTTGATGTTTAAATACTTTCTCATATCACAGTTTATTAGTGAACTGGAAGTAAACCGTAATTTTGAAGATTTTCCCCAGAAAGTGTAAACGCTGTGGCATAATCAAAACATTGCTCAGTTTGTCTGTGTATCCCACAAGCCAGACACAGCAACTTTAGGTCAACCAATGACGTGAGTCTGGGGTGGGACTATCTGTTTTTCCAACCAATAGCAGACAGCAAAACCTGCAAACGTCTTTAGTTTGACTATTTTATTTAGCGTTTCTTGTGGTGCAGAAATTACTCACTTCCCCCCTAAGTAAAGTTAAACAGGAAATCTATTTTGAGAAGGGCACCGTTTCTAGGAAAAAAGACAAAGGACAGGTGTCAGTTGGGCCCGTGTGATACTGGAGAATAAGACGGTTGTCTTAGCGATTGGAGTTCCGGCAGGTGTCACATGACCTGCTGCCCTGCACACCTGCCTGAGAGTGCTGGCAGTTGCCATAGCGACAGGGTCAGCCTTATGGAAAGCAGGGTTGAAGGTGCTGGTGGTGGGAGGTGGGGCTGGTTTTGTGTGTGTGTGTGTGTGTGTGTGTGTGCATATATGTCTGTGGCAAAGCAGTTATTTTTAAAATGCTGCAGAAAAGCATTTGAAAACCACACACTATTTCTCTCCATCTCACACACACACACATCTAAACGGAAGCGATTTTCTTTAAGAAACCACTTGAGCTGTGGAGGACTTAATATTAGATTCAGATCAATGAATGTCAGAATAATACACTACACTGAGAGACTCACTTAGCCTTATACACAGTCACCATAACCCCAGGGGTGATCTTCATAAAGCCCGGCAGCAATGCACGCATCCAGGAGCTGTTTAAGTGACTGACATCAGCATAAATGTGGAGAGTGCACCTCAGAACTAAGTTAACATATGAACACTCAAAGCCATAAAGACAGCCACCCATAAAGATGCCAGTTTGTGCTGGTGCGCCCAGAGTTCTGCCTGTCAGAGTGATTGTGACTCCTGAAGCCCGATCCTGCCAAACCAGACTGCAGTTTATGGGCCTAAACGCAAAGCAGGATGGCAAACTCAGAAAATAACAGTCAATTGTTTTTGTATCCGTCCAATCAATGTTACTGATCTCATAAATATGCAAATAAGAGCGTTAACCCGGAGTTTACAGATTTACCGTTCGAAAACCTAAAAATCTAAATATAATAAATAATAAAGGATGAAGAGAATAAAAAATGGAAGATTTCTTTCATTTTAGCAGCTTCATCATAATCACTCTTTCTCTCTCTCCCTCTCTCTCTCTCTCTCTCTCTCAATGCAGTGTTCAGATGGAGGGGCAACCCAGGACAGCTCTTTGAAGCGGGTCGCAGTGGTGGAGGACTTTTTTGATATCATCTATGCCATGCACGTGGAGATGGGGGCGGATCCCGGCAGAGCGCCCAAACACGCCGGTCAGAAAAAGACTTACAAGGCGGTAAGTCCAATACTTCAGTCTGCTCCATAAACTCATTTGAAATGCACTCTGATACACGCATAAACTAAATGCTTTATCTTTAAACAAAAGTACGTGGAATTTCATGTTAGTTAACTTAAAGCTCTTACTGTGGAGAGATGGCACGTATCGTAGGCTTCATGTGGAGAGAAATCTATACTGTCCCTTTTCAGTTTACTCTTACAACCACACGACCAACTCAAAAATAGAATATTTGCATAGGTAACTGTAATAAGTAGAGGCTGTTGCTACGGCAACACCAGCCATTTTGAAACACCTGTTGCACTGCTGTGCCATTATAGACTAAGAAGCACAGAAGTCTAAACTTTCAAAAAACACACTTTACACATACCGCACTATAGATTATATAATCCAAAAAAAGGTTGTATATTATTGATATACACGCCAGCTTCTTTTGACTCACACCCAGCCATGTTTACGAAAAACTAACAAAACATAAAATGTTTTGAAACCTGAAGCTGTCTGACCCATCGGTGTAAGTCAACATCACTACCACTCATAGTGTCAAATATGACAAAACCCCAGTGACAAGCATTGCTTCATGGGACTTATAAAAACCCGCCTGGCTCAACCGCTCGGTAGAAAATTATATTGCTCAGAGTTTATCCTGTCATGGTTTATCCTTTCAAAGTTCTCGTGTTTCATTTACAGCAAAATTTAAATCTGTTTCAAATGTTTTTTCTAAAGACGAAATAGAAATCAACCCAAACATGCTTTTGCTGTTTTCTCAGGACAAAAATCAAGACAAGAGGCTATAAGTTCTCAGCTTTACCTTGTTTTAATCTCAGGTGTTGTCTGCGAGAAACATTACAAATCTCATTCACCCTGTTTCCTTTTGTTGTACCAAATAGCTTATCAAAATCTCACAGTCCACGTTAGTTATTAAGTTCAAGAGTACCCCAATGTATGCTATAAAAGCGTAATTTTCATTTTCACTATATATCATTTATTTCGCAACAACCAATTAGATAACACGGCGGTCTGAAACCTTAAAATCAGTTTAAGATAGAAAACATTTGGACAAAATCTAATTCCCCTAACCTGGTCTAAACTTGAGTCAAACTGCACATTAGCCCTGCAATACTGCTTTCTCCTGTGTATCTATTTTCTGTCATATTCTCGGTCTCCGACTCAGACAATTCAGAGACATCTCTAAATTTTAAGGGTGTCAGACACAGCATTTTGTATCGTATTTAGAGGTGGAAAAAGCACCCTCGCCATTTCTCCCTCCCTTCAAAACATCTCTGTCCAATTTCTTTTCCATTGGTGGTCATAATAAAGAGTGGTATCTAAACCAATCTTATGCTGAAAAGAGGCTGTGCGTGTGTGTGTGTGTGTGTGTGTGTGCGTGTGTGTGTGTGACTCACCTCACCTTTATCTGAAACACTGGTGAATGACGAAGGCTAGTGACTGAATCAGAAGGACCAAACACACATACTGAACTGTCAATCATTTAGACATGTTCATCCAAAGCAACTTACAGTGTATTTAACGTAAACATATCAGTTTGTGTGTTCCTGGAGAACATACAGTCTTGGCATTGTTAGCACCATGCTGTATCAGATGAACTATAGGAACAGCATCAAATGCATCACTGTGAAAGTATATATTCTATATATCTATATACTGTATATATATATATATATATATATATATATATACATATATGTAGGCTATGTTAATATTAAAACCTTGCATTTACTGTTGTACAAAATAAAACCAACACATTTAACTTAAAACACACTATCACTATAAAGCTCTAAATACCACATGATTTACATTATTGCTATACAACACTATATATCAGACATGACTGTTTCACAAAATAATCGAATTCTGAATAAAAGACTCACGTACTAATGAGAAAGTGTGCGTGAAGTGCTGAAAACACACATTCACCAAGTTCCTGAAAGCACTAGCCTGAAGTCTTTACAGCGCGATTTGCTGAGTCAGTATTACTCTCTAGGCAAGTCAATTTTCAAAAAGCCGCACATAGAAATTTCAATAATCAAACGTTTCCATTGGCGAGTTTACAGCGAAGGTGAACTAGAGTTTTCTGTTTATTTCAATGGAAGCCTAGCGCTCCAGGTGAATTGTGGGATTGACAGCGCCGAAGAACGTGTGATTAAAGCACAAATTTACACGCTCAAATCTGCAGCACTCTGGCGTTGTGGGTGGCATTTCTTCTGCCACGATACAAACGTACTCAAAGACTCTCTAGAAATCGCAGGTGTGGTGCAGGTGTGTCCGAGAATGTAAAGCGAATCCAGTCATTTATAAATGTCCAATGTATGATTCTCACTCATACATGACTGCTAAAAATAAATTGCTATTTGATATGAACATTTATTGTACATTGACTATTGTACATTGTGTGTTGTTTGCACATCATTTGCTTCCCATCATTTGTAAAACAAACACTAACTCTGAATGTTACTTTAATGTCTCCCAGTTTAACGCGTAATAATAAGCAGACTAATGCGTTTTGTTTAGCACATGCGTTTAGAATAGGTTTTATTTAAGTATTGAATTATGTCGCTTATTATCTGTTAATTAGAGAAAGTCAATATGAAGTACAATCTAATGCTTTAATTAGCATCTGATCCAATTAAATCAGAACACACACTAGGCTTAATATATATTTATCTTCAAAGAGTAGGCAGGCAGTATATAAGTGTGCACCAAGTATGCTTGATTATGCTCCCCTGTGCTGTGATTTCTTGGTGCGTAAAGGTGTCGGGTTCCAGTCCCCACTAAGCTTTGTGTTAATCACCTAATTAAAGCAATTAACTGCCTGATAGCCGTGTTTTAGACTTTTGGCACACATTGCACTCTTTAAAACTGCTGGACAATCAGACAAGCAAAGATCAGAAAATCCTTAATTCTCACTGATTGGTTGTAAACATTATAAATCAGCTGTGATTGGTTGAGGCAGTCTGTGATTAGCTATAGTCATCTGTGGTTGAACGGACTTTGACTGGCTGCCATCAGCTCTGACCAACTATTATTGGTGGTTTCCAATATCCTTCTACAGTAGCTCCATCCATGTCTTTTTCCCCAAATCCACATTTGGTGACAAAAGACTACATAGAAAGTGGTACAAAGCAGCCACAAAAGGGCCTAAAATGACAAAAAGCACATCCTACAATCTTGCATACCTGATATACAAGCATAATACATCAAACGACAAACCTCAAATATACGTCACATTCTCACCATGTACATGATGATGTATGAAGATGTAACATGACTGATATACACATTGTTACAGTGTATCTTCAAAACAAAAACATTACTAGAACGGATAGCTGTCACAGAGGGATAAAGCTTCGATAATATTTGCCTACTGAGTTATGATTATGTCAAAGGAACTTATTAAAATTGGAAGGAAAATAAAGGTCGGAGGCACACTGCGTAATTTCTTCCTCATTAAAAAGTTTTAATAAACAGAGAAATGAATAGTCATTTTGAAAGGTATGTCTAAATCATGTACACATACAGTCGATGACTGTAGTCATACCAGTTATAGCTTAATAAAAGCTTTAATTTTACCTGGAGCCTCATGGGTGCAGACATGCTATGATCACATTACCAGCCAAATACTACTGACTTGATCTCAATAATCTTGATTGACTGAACAGAGCATTCTGTAATGGCATCAGTAACTGCCCAGCTAACAGGGAATGTTCTCAGAATGTTGGCTAATGTTCTCTAGAAGTTCTCTCGAAGTTGTCAAACAAGTTATGGCAGTAACGTTTGTAGAACGTTTCTGTGATGTTATATATCATATATCAAAATGTTATTCTTAAGTAGTTGGTGGAATGTTTTAATAACATTTAAAAAAGGTTTGAATAATGTTCTTATACCCAAGCAATAATTTCACTAAAATGTCTAAACGTTATAATTTTACTAAAACATTTTTGTTACTAAATGGAAACGTTATGTAAACGTTCTTACAACCTAAAATTGTTAGCCGGGTGAACACTTGCTTTTTGCATTATGCCACCTTCACACAGCTGTCAGTATAAATCTACATTGTGATACCACACCACAGCTTCTAGCTTCTTAATATGGGGAAGATGCAAAAAGATGTTTGTGTGTTAGCATGTGTGTTTTGGTTGTGGGGTGGGGAGGGCAGGGGGCTACACAACGTCCTTGGGGCAACGTTCACCTCCTCTCCTCAGCCAGTGCCCTGGAGAGCCCTGCTGTCAGGTCTCATAGCATGAGCAGCCCACAGAGACTAGCCCTGCCAGGCTGAGAGGAGGGGGCAGTCTGGGAGCATGGCATTCTGGGAGGTGCGGTTTTCCCTGGGTGGCCTTTTCCCTCAATGTGGGGGGGATGGGGGGAGGTCTGACCACCCTCTCTGTGTGAAGGTCACACAAAATAAACCCCAGGAAGGGAAGAGAAAGCAAGAGTGGAAGAGAGGCATAGAAGATGATACACTGTCAATTGGAAAACAAACATATTGGATGTTTCTCAAATTACATCAGAACGCAAGTGCAAGGAAGGAAATGCAAATCTGCAGTAACTCAATATGAAAACAACTTTTCACAACTTCGTAGACATAATCTAACGTTGGTGAAGATGTTTTTTGCCGGTGGCCTGCTGTCCTCTGCAGGTGCTTAAATTTCCATCTCTATAAATACTGCGTTTCACTCATGACCGATATTTCACATGTTGAGTTTCACTGATAAAAGCATTTCAACACACAAGAATACAAATGACTGAACATCCCGTCTGGGTTTGATTTATAAACAAATTATTTGTTCGAGTGTGTGTGAATATTTGCACTGTCCCAGCTAACACTTTTAGGTTGTAGGAACATTTTCCTAACATTTCTACTAACGTTACTGCGGGAAATGTATTGATATCTTTCAGAGAACTTTTAGAGAACGTTAGCCAATGTTCTGAGAATGTTCACTGTTAGCTGGGCTAGCTCCTTTTAGCTGTAATTGTTTGTTATAATGTCAACAAAAGTGTTTTGTTTATATTTCTTATGACAAATACTGCATGAAATGCAGCATTTATGTTGCCGCTAGTAAATCGATATATTCACAAACTCATACTTGTGTACCACTAACTATTGTTACAGTTCAGCTGCTCTCATTTTCTGCTCGTCCAGATGTTGCATCTCTCTCACATGTTTCCTGACTGCTCTCCTCTCTGCGTTTCTCGTCAGATTGCAGAGACATACGCATTTCTTCCGCGTGAGGCAGTGACCCGTTTTCTGATGAGCTGTGGAGAATGCCAGAAAAGAATGCACATCAACACCAGCACCGCAGAGTTCAAAGGTCAGCTGACAATTTTGTCATTCTTAATGATTTTCAACCTGACACATGAATATGCAACATTTCCAAAAAGCCATTTTCCCCGTTGAGTAAATTGGTTGTTTTTGATCATTTTATCATTAATTAAAGTTTTGGGAGTGCGCTTTCCCTGAGCAGTAATTACGAAGACAAGATATATAACGTCTTCATTAAACTCACGCCCCTTTTTGACAAAACACACAGGCAAGACTAAAACTCTGGAGTTCTATGGGCCACATGTAATTAATGCACGGATAATTCTACCCACGCAGTTTCCATAGTAAACATCAGATTTCATCGCAAAATAACGCTGAAGGAAAAACACAATCAATCCTTTAAGACACAACGTATCTGACTGTCCCGTGTGATGAACAGTTCACCTTCAAAAATGCCTTCCGTCTGGAAATTAGCATTATTCTAACATTAAGAAACAGTTCTGCTGTTAAAATTGAATCTGCTTCTTTATTATCCTAGCGTTTACCAGCTAACTGCGAACGTTCTTAGAAGATTGGTTAACGTTATCCCAAAGTTATCAATAAACGTTTTTGCAGATATGTTAGTAGTTAGTAATGACGTTTAATGTTATATATCATATATCGAAAACATTATACTTAAGTTGTTAATGAAATGTTTTGAAAATGTTACAGAATTATGAAATGTTTGGATGACGTTGTAATAACCAAATAGCAACATTAATACTTCTAATAACAGGACGTTTTGAACATTCCAAGAACTTTTAAAATATCATTTTCAAAATGTTTGTTACTTAATGGGAACGTTAGGGAAATGTTCCTACAACCTAAAACTGGTAGCTGGGTAACGACTTATTATATCAGCACTACAGCAGTTTTTTTTCTGCACCAATGAACATTCGAAAGGATCGTAGAGATTAGGTCATTTTCCCACAGATGAGATGTTGTACTCCATATGTTGTAAATCAGCTGTCTGCGCAGACATGACGTCTGTCTGCCATTAGTCACAGACTGATGTGACTAACTCACACTCAGCCAGAGAAAAGCTTGATTTCCTCTCATGCGCATGCAGACTGTGCTGTAGAGCTGCTCTCGCGACATTTGTAGATCACAGACTGAATGTTAAACAAACTTTGAATTGTGAATTAGTTGATCAGCTCCTGCCTGCGGGGGATTTTGAATGGTTGTGGCAACCGGATGCTCGCCGAGGAATTTCGTAGAATAAAGATTTATTAAACCGCTCGTGCTATATAACGCCCGAGTGACATGTAGATCCAGAGGATCTGTGTCCAAACAAAAGCCTGTCTGCATTTTATTGTGTTTGATTTTAACAAAGACCCGAGGGAGTTTGACAGGGTATATTAAAGCTCTATCTCAAGATCGCTCTCTAGTGGACATAACTGAGTCATGTACACTATTAAAATAGGATGGAATGGGACACTCTCGGCCTTCTAAATAAAGTGTTTATATAACATCACATTAATGAACCGTACCTTAGGAATTAAACAGCTACACGTGTTTTAATTGCAATTGTAAATGCAAAAGACTTAGAAGTGTGAAAAATTTGGGGGTAATTCTGCCCTCTTACCTTACAGTTCATCTCAAAAAAATTCACTCATCGTTTACAGACCCTCATGTTCTGAATCTGTATGACTTGTTTTTTGTTACACTGTTACAGTCCCTTTAAAATCTCACTCAAATGCGTGACATCGCTTTTCTATGTTTATCACCCACAGAGAACGACCGGCCCACTTCTCTGGTGCCGGACCTTATCGACTACAACATGCCTCTTACTGCCACCTATCTGAAACAAATGAAACTACAGTGCATGAATGCCAACGAGCAGGTAGGAGAAACAAAGTGTTTCTATCGTACAATTTCATCGGTTATTGGCTTAATTTTAATAAGTTAACAGAGTTCGTATATTGTAAGTTTAAATGGTTTGTGCTCTGGTAAGAGTGTTTAATTGTATTAGTTTAATTGTATATGTATTAGTTGCGTTAACAAGTGTGTTAGGTTTACCACAGTAGCATGATGCTAAATATGCCTCAGTATCTAGGCAAAGGATTTAATGTTAAAGTAACCCAACTAAAAGAAACTGTGACAAGGCCTTATGGTGCAGCGTGTGGATGTCAAGGTAAACTCTTATAGATGTGGTTGCCTTAGCAACGGTATATGTGGATGCCTGGAATAGCAAGAAATGCATGTCTTAGGATCACTGTGCTATATAAATGGCATGATAGTACATACTACCTTCATACCTGAATTACACAGAATCATAAAGAATTATATAAACTGCATAGCCTGCGAAAAATAAAACTAAAGAACATATATATTTAGAAAAGGCTCATTTAAGAAAAATTAGGAAGCAAGCCAATGAGCTTCTACAAAACACGCTTTTATCCAAAGCGACTTACATTGCATTATACTATACATTGTTTCTGTGTATTTGCATTTCCTGGGATTGAACCCATGATCTTGTTAACGCCATGCTCTAACCACTGAGCTACAGGAAAGCCATTTTTTATTTTTAAAAGACCTTACACGGCCTATCCAGTTTGTAACTTATAATAAAATATGAATAAAATATTTCAAATATTCATGAATATTTTTTTTATGTAATACAATATGTTGTTTGGCTGGTAAATGTATTTGAATGGGCAGTGCTTATCCCAGCCTGCCCCTTGATCCAATTGAAAAAAAAAACATGACAGATATATAGGTCTTCGGCGGTAGGGGGCGTTATTGCACCATTATGTGTAAAACAAACAAATCTGTGTATTGTGTATTCGAATAAGTATTTTTTCTATGGGTTCTTATGAGCTGGACAAAGTGTGTGTGTGGGGGTGGTTGTTAAGGCATAGGGAAGAAAATGATGTTAGAGTGACATTCTTATCCACCTAAAAGTAGTTTTATTTAGTTTATAGGTTAGTTAAAGTGAAGTTTATGAAGGGTTTGTTCTATAAATGTTCAATAGACATTTTATGCAACATCATGTTGGGGATTGTTGCTTTGTATTTACCATGAATCAATTTTTTCTGTCATCCTTATTATTGTCCTGGCGCCTGAGCACACCTTTGTGTGTGTCTGAACTGACCAATCTTTATACCTGCCTCTGTATTGTTCTTTTTTTGCCCTGGTCTCTGTCGTTTTCTTTCTCGTTTCTTGTATTACTGATGCCCCACTTGGTACCTAATGGAGCCAACAGAGCACACATCAGCCCTCTAAACAAACCTCAGAGGGAGCCCAATTTCTCATGAGGGTAATTCAGTGAATCCCATGTTTGCAGCATACAGATGTGTGTGTGTGTGTTTGCACATGCATGCATATTGGCTCACAGCTGAAGTCTATTTTTAACTTATTATTTTAGTTTATTTTAGTTAATTTGAATAGTTTGTCCAGCGCTATTCTGCACACACCACAAAAGTAATCCTGTACTCTGCAAGTATGTGATATTTCTCTTTTAATAGTGTGTTATCTATCCGTTTTAAAACACAGCAGCAAAGAAAATAAGACAACTGTCCAAAAGATCATAAAAAAGACAGGATAGTTCATGCAAAATGAAAATGTTGTTCTCATTCATCCTTATTTTGTTACAAATATGTATGAAAATCAACCTTATGGAAAAAAAACTATTAAATGTATTTTTAAGTAAACTGTGTCTTTAAGGTGGGACAGTACCAGCTAACAATTTAAGGTTAGATGTTTAATGTTTCTGTATCATTTCTATTAAGTAACAAAAACGTTAAACACATTATTTTGAACGTTTAGGAACGTTCAAAACATCCAGTTTTTAGACATATTAACACTATTGTTTGGTTATAAGAATATTATTGAAACATTATTAAAACAAATTCTGCAACTTTTTAAAACATTCCCATAACTACTTATGAATAACATTTTTGATATATATATATATATGATATATAATGTTAGAAAAACAATCTACTAACATTACTGCAGGAACTTTTTTAAATTAATTTGGAGAGAACTTTTAGAGAATGTTAACCAACATTCTTGAGAACGTTAGCTGGCATGCCTGTAGTGTTTGATGCCAAAGATGTGACTTACAATATAAATGCACTTGAACATTTTATATGGAAAAAATTCAAACTCAGACAGAAGTCTTGGGTAACATCAGATCATTTGTAATGATCAGTTCATCTCTGAGGTCTCGGGAGATTTTCCTCAAAATGGTTTCCTGTTAGCAGAGAAGTTCTTAATAGATTGAAGTGATCCTGTGAGTGCCTTACATGGGGCTGCTGATCTTTGGAGAGGCAATTCACAGTGACAGTTTGGGGGTGAAATCAGAGTGACTTTTTCTTCTGCTGTGTGTGTATCATGCGCACACACACGCGCACACACCTCTCCATCTACACACGTTCATTTCTCACTTTCTCTTGAGCCCCGCTGGATGATTACATTCTTTCAGTCCTCTGTACTCTTCAGGTTACCATGGTAACGATAAACAGGGATCCAGGGACACATGTAGTGTAGAGGCCGTGTTTTTCTTTTTTGCATGTGTGCCGTGACAAAGGCTGTTCTAGTGTTGTGATGCAAAATAAATATAATGCGTTAATGATAGAATACGGCTGGTTTGAGTGGGTCTGCTGCTTACATGGTTACAGTGTGAAACACATATATCCAAATATGATGTACTGATGACTTTGATATTGTCATCGATTATAACTTCGTCCAATCAAGAGCTCTCTAGATTGAGAATCTAGTCCAATATCACCAACACACCAAATTACAAGCAAATCACAATTTTAGGCTTGTGGTTTTGACAAAAACATTTGTTTTTGAGGCATTTTATTTCTTTTTATTAAGAAATACATCAACACAGAGACAGAAAACTCATTAAGAGATGTTAAGTTAAACGATGCAATTCCACTTTTCACAGTGAGCTTAGATGAAATTATACCTGTTCTATGGAAAAAGGATAGAAAAGATTAATTAAATAGCAGGTCCTGTAGAGAAGGACAGGAAGTGTGTGTGTGTGTGTGTGTGTGTGTGTATAACTGCATAGGGGGATGGTTCTGGTAAAATGAGGGGTTTGTTTGTGATAAATTGAGGAAATGCAACACAAGTACACACGGGTGGGGGTGGATGCTTGTCTAACAACAGTGGCTACAAGATTAGCACACATGCCATTGTGAGGGTTTGATCTGAGCAGATGGGTAGCCCAGGGTGAGCAGTGCATTGTGGGAGTTTTCCTGAAACGTTTTAGGGAGGGGTTGATATGGTAAATGGGGGCTGTGCTGGACGATGAAAAAGTGGCGATGTTAAATGTTATCCTCGCCTGGAGCTTTGGAACATGTTTCTAGATCACAGCGAACTTCCTCACAGCTTCATCGTCATGACAACGGCAGAGGTAGAAAGGTGTGTTCACGCCTATAGTGCAGGTGACGACGGGGTCACGACGGGATCTCTATGCCCATAGCCTGCTAAACCTGGACCAGCTCCTAATCCAGCTAACATATACACACACAGTTTGACTTCTATTACAATGAAATGGACTTTACCGTGACTTCTGTTGTTTTTATAATGAGACAATGATGTTGATCCTGTGACCCTTACACAAACCCTTTTGCATTGTTAAATTAAGACATTAGTTACTATGTTTATTAAACACTTTTACTTGGCTGGCAGGGACTATTGGCTGGTCCCCACAACATGGGGATGATTTTAGGGTTTATCTGGTGCTGTGACCAGCAATGTATATAAAGGCACATTCATCTCTAATCAGCGATTGGTGATTGGTATAAGGCTATGAATAGCATCATAAATACATGGGGGGCGGGGCTTGCCTTATCCATCAACGGATGCTTTCATGCACTACATATGATTTTTACACGTGTTACGAACTGCTGCTTCCTTTAATGCAACCATATACCTCTAGTTTGTTTACAAAAAAAAAATGCATGCGACTCCGCAGCTCCTGTAAACAATACATCACAATACTGCATTCTCATCCTATGCTTCATATGTTGTACATCTTTTGGGTTTGGCTCCAACAGGGTTAAAAATAGCTCCCCTCATAGTCACTCATTATTTAAGAGTCTCCACCCTCTTTCTCCTTCCATCCCACTCCTTTCATCCTTCACCCGGAACGTGAAGTTTCCTCAGTGAGGAATACACCGGAATATCACGGTAATTTGCTTGCGATATAATAATGGACTGAAGACACAGGAAAACAGGTTGGAAAGCAAGATGTTGCATTTGTTTATTTACTTCACGCGTATATCGCCATGGAGACTTAAACAGGAAATCAGGGAAATGTATATTTTGCAGGTGATAGTTGGGTGATAGTGTGAAGATGCTGTGGTTGAAACATGGGGGGGTCTAGTGATATTTAGGCAATAGTGGAGTCAGTGAGCTTCATTTTATGCACAGAGTATCCTGAGCTCTCTGACTTCCTCCTCCCTACCTCCCCCCCTCCCTCTCACATACAGGATGAGAGTTCGGTAAGCAGTGAGGATCTGGACATGGCTGAGCCCGTGTGGGTCTCTACTGAGCGTGCTCCAGCCGCAGAGCCAAGCAGCCCGGCCGCCACATACTCAGAGAGGATGCCAACACCCCCACAGGCCAGCATTAAAGAAGAGGAAGGTATGATCTCTCTCTCTCCCTGTCTCGCTCTCTCACTCACTCTGTGTATATTGTAGCTGTGTATTTCTTTAAATTAACTGCCACCTTTCACCAATGTGTGTCAGGGTTTATCAGTGAAAGCTTTATGTTGACGAGAGTCTGATAAGTGTGTTGTAATGTTGATGTGGAAAAGGTGCCTAAAGGCCCATTGTAGCTCTTCCTGCAACACTCTAGTATCTCTCACTCTCTTCCATTATGCTCTGGAGAGATGCCGGTTAAATAGATGTCCAGGGTCTGCAGAGCCATGCTGAGGTAGACTCATTTTTGATCCATTTTGGCCGCATGTTAAAATCTCCAGCGTGAAGTTTTATAATTCCGTATATATATATATCAGTTCTATGTTGATTTTAAAAGCAGGAGTTTGAAGGATCTGCATCATCAGCTATTTTACAAGTAAATATCCACGTGACCAGTAACAACTGTACAAGTTATAATCTGGTGATAATGTAAACACTGATCTGTGGCCAGGGTGTTTGCCAATGAGAGCAAAGAACCGCAGGGCTTCATGGTTGTTGACTTTGGTTCCATTTTGAATTGAGCTCACTCGCTTCTTTTCACAAGATCTCGCGCTCTCGTTCAGCTAAGTGCAGGGGGTGCTGTAGGGTGGCACACGGGGGGGGGTGTACGAATGGGGCAGGGGGAGGGGATGTGGAGATGATTTTCCCAGCAAAATGGCTGCTGGGACGGTGTCTTGTGGGTGATAAAGAGGGAGGAAGCAGCTCGGGTCGCGTCTTTGTGGGCTAATCCTGTGTAATCTCACTCAGAGGGGGCTGCGGGGATGACAAGGCCACACACACACACAGACGCGTGTCCGCTTACCCCATGGTAAGAAAGTGACAATACATACTCAGTGCACCGTACCCATGACCGACAGCTGTAAAGACCCCTCAGAGAATCATCTTAACCAGAGATGATTGTGTTTTAGGTCAAAGTTGTGATTTTAAAAGGTTACTTCACTGCTTGTTTGTAGTTTATATGTTTTTAACATGTTCAACTGATCGGCGTTTCAGACTAAGAAACGTGCGCTTCACAGCTTTTCACTGATCTAAAATATCAAAAATAGAATTGAGTTATACAATTCACAATTAACTATAGCTATATAAATATACAATTCAGTTAAATATGACTCATTCATGATTTGTTGTGATTAATTGTGATCAATTTCCCTCGTGGCTGGTCCTCACAATGTGGGTGTATGTGACTATTATCTTGTGGGAACACACACTGCTATAGGTTACCATTGCTACCTTTTTTACACACATGCGTGTCATTGTGTTGCGCAGTCTGGTGTGACTGTATTATGGGATGTGTTTCTGATCCACTGTAGGTCTTGTATTTTGCAAAACAATGAGACTCTTGCATTTTGTGTCAGAACAATATGAACAATCGTTGCCTCCCTTGAATCATGACATGTCAAGGTGCCGTTTACACATACGGCAAGAGAAGATGATTTGTTATTATGTCACTATATTGTTTCTTTAGGCTAATTTTACTGTCTTTAGTGTTTCTGTAAATTTGAGGATCTCACCATAAAGAAATGTGAAAAAACATGATTGAACATGATCATGATTCTTATGATGTGAGAAAACTGGATTACACGACTGAAAGAAATCCTTAAGAGTCAGATCGGTTAGGATTAGCTCTATAATGTAACAACTGCAAGAAAATAAAAATATGAACCCTTGTTTTTATATATTCTGATTTATCTCTTACCATTTCATAGCGGTTTTTCTGTTAAATAGATCCTGCAGGACCTTTTCGTGTGTTCCATTTATTCTGGCTGTTTTCTGAATGAGAGGACAACAAGGGATCTCTCCCCCTTCCCCCTCTGAGCATCTCTCCCCATCCGCTCTGGCAGAGCCCCACACCCATCTCATTCCTCCTCATCCCATCTCTCACTTTCTCTCCTCTTCACCTCTGTCTTCCTCTGCTGGTTTGACAGTTGGCCCCAATGTTGCTCCCCTATTCATACGCAAACACACACACACACACACAAACACACACACACATCTCTGTACTCACAAACAGCCTTAAAGTAGAGCAGCCTCCTCCCCTACCCCCATTAGACACACACTGATACACACACACACACATGCACTTAACATCTTTACCCCTCATCTACACGTGCCGTTAAAGTGCAGAGGGACTTTATAACACACTTTCTTTCTCGTTTTCTTCCAGATGACTCTTCTTCAGAGAATGGCAGCACAGCTAACGGCCTCCCCGCGCTGACTCCGCCTGGTGGCGCTGCCATGGCGACAGGAGGGGTTCCTGCATCTGAGGGGGTGGTACCGTACGGAGAGGTGAACGGTAACGGAGCCGCCGCGCCGCTGGACTTCAGCAACACTTCATCGTCCTCATCCTCACAGGAGGGACAGCAGCCCGTCAACCTGAGCGACCGTCTGTTGCCGGGGGCGACGCTCGCATCCTACCAATCTGACCTCAACAGAAAGTTCCCTGTCAAAACTGAGTATGGTAGCAAGGTATGGGACAAAAACCTTTTTTTTTTTCGAAGAATTAATATATATTTATATGTAAAACAATTTGTAATTTAATTATTATAATCATATTTATAATAATTAGCATAATGGTGATAAATTGTATAGATTCAAATTAAGGTTTTGACTAGTCATGATGTTACATTGATGTTGTTGTTTAAGTTTATTTTGTGGGCTTTCCACAGTCGCCTCAGTACAGTTCAGGCAGCTATGACTCTGTGAAGACTGAACTGAGCACGTGCGGGGAGGACATGACCCCGGGTCGCTCTCAGGTCATAGATGACGATGATGATGATCACGATGACCATGATGACAGTGACAAGATAAACGATGTCGAGGGTCTGGACCCTGAAAGACTTAAAGCTTTTAACGTGAGATTGCCTCACTTAACCACTTTCTCCCTCTCTCTCTCTCTCTGTTTTTCCTCACATTTGTGGATTTCATTTGAGTAAATTGGAAGAAAATAGCTTTACACAGATAATACTCATGCCATCACATATAAGATTTAAGATCAATTGAATGTGTCAAATGTTTACTTCTATTGTCAGTCGCCTCTTAAACTAAACCAGTCTAAAGTTTACATTTCTTCACTATATTTATATTCTTACACTTTTATCTTACTCAGAATTTTTCTAAAATGTAACTATTGCTACCTTTCTTTGCCCCTTATTTACCCACCTTTCTCAGTTTTAAATGTTTTTTTTCTGTTTTCAGATGTTTGTGCGGTTGTTTGTGGATGAGAATTTGGACCGAATGGTTCCGATCTCAAAGCAGCCCAAAGAAAAGATCCAGGCCATCATTGAGTCCTGCAGCCGCCAGTTCCCAGAGTTCCAGGAACGCGCTCGCAAACGTATCAGAACCTACCTCAAATCCTGTCGCCGCATGAAGAAGGGCGGCTTTGAGGTAGAGAAACGTGCACATTTGTCCACGACCGACACACACACAACTTCTGCCATAGTTTTCTTTGCTGTGACAACACTAGCAAGTAATAGCAATAGTAGCATTAAATTAAAGCTTGGAAAAGGGTGTCTGCGTTACCCTCTAAATAGCACATTTCTGCCCTCTAGTGGCTGGTGGGTCACTTAAATGTCATGTTTCTCAACTCACGACTTAAATGTCATGATTCTCAATTTTGAAGTGTCTCCCTAAATCAGAGAACATTCTCAAAACGTTTGCTAACTTTATTTAAAAGTTTGTTTAAAGTTCTTGCAGTAACATCTGCAGAATGTTTTAAAATAAAATAAAAATATTTGAATGGGAAATTTTGTTGGAATGTATTGTAGCAGTTGCAACTAGTTCCAAAAACAAATTTTTAAAACACATTTCTGAACAAACATGAATCAGGAAAACACATAACTACATAACTTATAGTACAGCCAACATTTTCATGGCAATTCGTAACAATTTTACGTTTTAGTAATTTGATAGCTAATTTGTATACAATAACGTGTACAATAACGGTTAGTAACAGTTAGAGTTAGGGGTGGACCTTCGCATTTGCTTTCTTCAAGAACATTTCTGTGTGAATCACATCCTATGAATTCGTATGAAATTGCCACTGTAAAATAGTTACATTTTCCTAAGAGATCAGGTTGGCACAGTGTACTGTAGGTTTAAACCGACTCCTTTAAGACTACAGTTTTGTCAGGAAGAGCTGCTTTCTGCTGTTTTAAGGTAATGACACTTTCTATTTTCCCTGATGGTGTCAGACTCGGCCCACGCCTCCTCACCTCACCTCTGCCATGGCTGAGAACATTCTTGCGGCCGCATGCGAGAGTGAAACGCGTAATGCAGCTAAGAGGATGCGTCTTGACATCTACCAGGCCCACGTGAGTCTGCGTGTGTGATTTGAACTCAAGTGAACTGAATACATTAATTCTCTTGTATAACATCAGCTAATGTTGATGAGAGCGCTTGCATGAGAAGATATCTGTGTCATATCTGTTAAAAGTCTTAATTTGGCTTATTTACTGCCTTCAGGATGAGACCGTTTCTGCAGACAAGTCCGGCTCCAGAGATCCGGCTGGACTGGCACACTCAGGCTTCTCATTGGCTGCCTCGGCCTACTCCCAGGACCAACTCTACACCAACGGTGGACTTAACTATAGTTTCCGTGGATACGGGACCCTCGGCAACAGCCTCCAAAACAATGGTACACAACAAACCAATGGTGAGTGACATTTGGAATTTGAATCACGAAGGCCACATTGTTTATCGTGTTTCGTTTGATTGTCTAATCTATGTCTTATATATTAATACATGTCTCTTCTTCTTCTTCCTTTAGGTCCCACTGATCTCAGTATGAAATCTTTGGCGTCCAACAGCACTTCCTCCTCCAGTTCAAACAGTCACGGTCAGGGTGGAGGGGGCGGGGGGGCATCTGCCCAGCTCAGCCCACCTGAGGTCACAGCCGTTCGACAACTTATCGCAGGCTATCGTGAGTCCGCAGCCTTCCTGCTCCGCTCCGCCGATGAGCTAGAGAACCTCATACTGCAGCAGAACTGAGAACTCCACACGGTTTGGTTCTGTCTGTCTCATACACACGTCAGTGCAGACACACACATACGCAGATATATGCATACATGCAATGACATAAAAAATACATGTAGCTACGTGCACTCACACACATATATACATCTAAAAAACATAGGCGGAGTTTAACTTTTGGGAATGTGGGGGGTTGTGGCAGACTCAGTAGACTCATAAGTTCAGTCATAACTTGATCATTCAACCCACAACAATATGAATTGCAAAAAATAATTTGATGTAACATTTATGATGATAAAACAATTCCACTGGAACCCCCCCAAACTCTGCCTATGCTAAAGTCTCCTCTTTAAGCCTGTCTATCACCCGTTGCTCATGACAGCTTTATGTTCCTAATAGTGCCATTATCAGATTTTTCGTACATTTGAGTCCTGAGTCCTTTCTGGAGGGCTGAGATGACATGCTGGGCAATGTAACACAAAGCTATCAGCAAAATCTGTGGGACCATCCAACACGGCAAGGCGAGACCTTTTATCTATGAGAGAAGTTAAAACCGTCTCCGCACTTACAAATCTGTCTAAACTGACGGCCAAAACAAACCCATGATGCCATCTCCTGCCTAAAACGTAAAGCGGGGGCACAAAATATTACATCAGATTACATTTATGATCACCTCTATGTCAAAGGCTTATTGCTTTATTGAATTTAAAAATGTTCCTTTAACAGGTGAGCCAAAACATACACCTCAGATATTTAAGTTCTTCTGTTACCATAGAGACAACCATGCTGCAACTTTGATCCAGATTTAGCCATTTTAGATATAAAACAGATCCGAGGGAAAAGGGTTTTTCTAAGATCTCTTTTATCTGTTTAATGCTAATGAGGTTTGGGGAGAAGGTGCAATGTAGATGATAATCGTTATAGTGTGTTACTGTCTGAAAATGTATCATTTTCAATCATAAACACATTAACAAATGTTGTTTGTACATATATATAAATATTCTTCACTCATATATAAGAATTTCCAACCAAGCTTACACATGCACATATTGAAGTCTACGTAAAGAAACAGTGATTGGTTATAGCTAAAGATGATAATTCTATTGGTTGGGAATTGTGCACCGTTGGACATTATGCAAATGAAGCTGTGCTGAGTGTTTCAAACCCTTTCCTATGTGATCTATTGCCTTGGCAACCCTCCACGCTCAGCACGTCAATGCACTGTAGGAAGATGTCTCACTGGCAGAAGAACACATGGGGGACATCAACCTTCCAGACTGGAGGGACTTGTTGAAATAAATCAGAAAAAAAGACAAATATGGACAAAGGACTACATTTCCCATGATGCATTGCAAATACATTCTGTTAAGTTGTGAATGCTGCTCTTATTTTCTAACCTCATGACTAAGACACTTTCATCTACTTCACGGGGACCAATCAATACCGAGGGACTTGTTAACATCTTATTGGCACACTTACTGTATATGCATAGTGAGTTTGAGAGAAAGGACCAATTGGTTGACAGGGGTGATGATGTCATCATTTCCTTTCTGTCATTACGGCTGTGTTAAATTGGCAAATGTTTGACAGTGACCGATGGGGATAAGATAGCGTCACCCCTATAGAGGCAAGAAGTCTGTGTGTTCTTCTGCTTCTCTCCAGAACCGTTCTTCAACGAGTGGTACGTAGAACATACAACAGTGCAACAGTAACTACGACCCCCATTTTTTTTCTTTAAACAAATGTTTCTTTTTTTCCTCCTCTGGCCGGCATTTCCTCATGTTCACAAATTCCATCTTAAAAAAACTGTATCAAAAAAGCAAAAGACAATCCTGAACAGTCGTGACTTGATCCCTCGTGAAACTGCATAGCGTTGTATGAGATATCACTCGCACTCTTTAGCCTTTTGTAGAGTGAACGGCCTTCAAGTCTTGTAGCCATAGCTTGAACCGTGTCCACCCTATGCGGAACAGAGCATGTTTCTTTATTTAGGTGTAAAACGTTATTAAAACGTTGTTGTCTGGATTTCCAGTACATTTCTCACGTTAGTCTTGCCCTTACATTGGCGATTACTCTGTTGTTTTTGTAATTTCATTGTTTTATTTCGTGAGTCTTAGTTCGTGAATCTACATTCAAACATTCCAAATGTAAACCGTGCATCTCAGATTGGTCTCTGAGCGGCTAAATTTGACATCCGAAAGGAGAGAAAACAAGATCTAAGTTGCCTCGAACAACTTAGTTTTGATTTGTGGCTGAAAGCCAGTTGTTACCTCTTTACTTCTTACTCGTGAACAGATTCCTTGATGAACAGATGAAATACGTGCAGGATCATTACTAATTTATATTCAGATGTCACACTTTATAAAGGATTACAATTGGTCAAAAACATAGTAGCACTTTACAATCCGCACTGGAAAAACGGACACACAAGGGATGAAATAAGACGGAGCCTTAAAACCACATAAATGATTCTGATACATTCTGAGATGCAGCTAATTGTTGTCAAGCCATAATCTCCGGTCTTAATTTGCTCTGCATCGTAATTATTCGCCGTAAAGTTGCTACTTACTATTTAAGAAAATAGTAAAAAACATAGTTCTTTATTGTACGTGTATTTACGTTCTTTTCCATGCATTTCTGTATGCCACAGAATAAAAATATTAGCCCCTATGTCAAACAGTAGTGCTTTGCTAAAAGACCAGGTTGATTTCTAATTACCACACATCAAGCACAACGCATCAGTGCTTATTCTCGTAATACGGTTATCGTAACAAACTCGTTGCTAGTACAACACCTGTACCAGGCCCTAAATCTGTTCTCTGCCCCAACCTGCTTTTCGTTTCTTATTTTGTACCTTCTTGTTCCTAAATGACCTTAGAAGTGTACGATGGTTTTTACATGTCATTTAAAGGAACAGATCTTTTGAGCTCTGACATCTGAGGTTGGTGAACGCGACACATTCAAAAGAAAGAGAAAAAGGCAAGAAAACAAAAGAAATGCTACAGCCTTTTATTTTTGTAATCGGTGCAGCTAAAATCTGCAATCAAATGTGGTAACAACCATTGCCTGTGATATATTTTAATTTTGTGGTGCTTTGTAATATTATGATTATGGTAGTTTCTTTGTTTTTACTCTTGTACTTACACGGAACTGCAGGCTGAGGCTCAGTTTCTCTTTGTATACCAATGTGAAGCTTTGTATGATTTCTTTCTGGTTTTTTGACTCAGTGGAAGTGTGTGATGTTTACATGTACAGAATTGAAGATTTCTTTCGTTGTCGTTGCTTTTCTTTTTGTTGTTGTTGGTTTTCCGTTCGTCCTAGTAAAGCCCCGCCGCCTGTCCTGTCGTGACCCCACAGCGTGCGTTTTACTTTAATCGGAATGAAATCTGAACGGACGGGAACGTTGAGGATATATTCGGAGCTACCGTAAAACCGCAGTAAAGGCCTTTGCACACTTTTGTATTGGATTGCAGCCAGACACTCACGATAGCCCGTATAACCGTAAATCTGTGATGTTTATTTTCTGGGTCATGTTAATCAATGCAACTATGTTTCTTTTGTTTTAGAATACAGTGTGCCGTGTAAAGTGCAGTTAGTAGTCTTTTGTGTCATAAACCTTCGTTGTTTATCACATCCTAGGCAAAATGTCTTCTGTGTAAGGGCCTTTAAAAGTGTGGTTGTCGCTACCGATGGTAGATGCTGAAGAAGAGAGAGAGAGGAGGACTTCTCATCGGCACAGAGTGCACTGCTAATTCTCTTCGCCACAATTGTGGGTTTAAAAAGCGCCCTTCTCATAATTCCCATTAGTTATTTATGCTTTCTCTACTGTTGTAGAGATGTAGCAGCAACAAAAAAGCCCTTGATGTCATGCCGTTTTTGTTTTTAATTGGGAATATAGAGGGGCATTTTGTTTCGGGGCGGGACGGGTTTACGAGCAGATCCACATATCTCACATTGACATGCTCTTTGGCCTCAGTCAAACGTCTCTTAGAGTCAGAAAGCCATTCCTCTTACACAGTCGGCACGTACGGGGAAAACACAAACCTCAGGAACCCTTTGGATCTGCGTTACTTTTTTAACCAGGTCTGTACATCTTGGCTGACGAGTCCTCCCTCTCTCCAATATCAACCCAATTATATCGGATTTGCTACGTATGTGTTTCGTTCGTTTGTTTTTTATATATTTATTGTGATTTAAAAAGTGAATCTTCTCCAGTAAATGTGGCTGAATATTTGAATTCCTTAGAAAAGTGTTGATAAACATAAATATAAATATATATATATGTGTGAACGACTAAAGCATTGGAGAATATTGCAGGTAAAATTCATTTTTGTTTGTTTAATGTACAAAAAGAAAAAGAAGCACAGGGGGTTGATTGACCCGCCTTTTACATATCACGTTGCCGAGAGACTCATTCTAAGACATATTAAAATATTCGGTGTGATGTCATCGCTGTGGTACGAGAAAGCACCTGCAACCCGAGTTGCTCTTTCCTCCAGAGCTGTCTGAATAAAATCTGTGAACTGAAGGCATACCTCCGTCTGAGTTTCTTTAAATGGCCGTGATCACTGTATCCTTGCCATTAAGATGCCAGGAAATCAGGTTTATCAGTGTGATGGTGCATTACATGTAAAATCATATTTGTAATGTAGACTAGAGGGCAATTTTAATGCCACAGAGAGACATGAAAAAAATTCTGATGCATTTGAATGAGATCCAATCATGTCTGCTCTGTTCATTACACAATTGGCCCCCAAATCTCTCCCACAGCAGAGTTACAACTCAGAGCAGATTTTAATATGATGGAATAAAAATCTTACTACATATTGCATAAAAATGACTCATAAAACACATCCATCTATCGCTACTATAAAACAGGTTAAAATAGTAAGTACAGAAAGTGAAGATTACATTATTGTGGCAAACGGGTTATATTGCCCACAGTATGCGAACTATCTCTGTAAAGAAGAGTTTATTGTGAAAATACAAGCAGTGCTAGTTCTTCTCTGCATGACAGCATAATGATGTTTGATTTATCTATGATAATAGCTACTTCTAAATGTAATCATTGAACAGTTAATCCGCAGTGTGTGGTATTTACGAAACTGTACACCAGTAGGTAATTGTATCACTTCTTTAGAGACAAGCCACCTAACTAAACTACTATTAAACTGTTAAAATAGGACATTATATGTCCTATAATTATACTATTATAGGACAGTAGAGTGTGTCGCTCTCTGACTTTATTTCTAGCCTTTATTTCTAGACTTTGACTGCGTCTTCAAAGGAAAGGCGCGTTTTGAAAGAAATCCAGTTTGGGTAGGTCGACGGTGCGAAAGAGACTCCACCCAGTTCTCAAAATTGTCGGCGTAAAACCCAGCATCCACCTGTCTTCTTTCAACAACCTGTTCCTTTCAATTCTCCATTTGTGTTTGCTACAATTTCACATTTAAATGAAATGTCCAAGGACGGGTGCTGTTCGTGCCCTGGTTTTTGGGCGCTGTACGACAGACTGTTCAAACCGGCCACGATTGAAACGGAAAAGCATGAAAAGACTGACAAAGTTCAGAAAAACAGCGCCCTTAAACCGCCCTCATTACCGGCGTCCGAGGCGAGCGTTGACGGCGGAGAAATCTACAGGGCCCTGTGGTCCTTCCACGCGCGAGCGGAGGAGGAACTGTCCTTCCAGGAGGGAGAGCTGTTCCGGATTTACGAGCGCTCGGGTGACTGGTGGAAAGCCGTCAAAGTGGACAAAAACGGAATGGTGACAGGCAAGGGCATCGTTCCTCACAATTACCTGGCGAGAAGGGAGACGGTAAAGGAGCAACCGTGAGTGAGCTACTGTGTTTAAACTGTTAGGGCAACTTGATTGATTGAAATACAAGCAACAAATCTCGATATTATGTATATGTTGCAATTACAGACGGGTATGCAAAATAAAGACATATAGTTTATTCTTGTTGTAAGCACTTTTCTGTTATTAAAGAATGTGCAACTCAGGAATGTTGTGTTTTAGATGGTATTTTGGAACCCTGAACCGCTTTGAGACCCAAAACTTGCTGTTGGCTTCAGGTAATGAAGTTGGGGCTTTCCTCGTGCGACACAGTGAAAGAGACAAAGTGGGATGTGTGTTATCCGGTAAGTCAGACAGTTTTGGTTACAATATAATTTTGCGAGAGCAACTTTTAGGTGTTTCTGTCGGATCATTCGCGGGAGAAATATCTTAACAGACCTGCTAACATAACTAACCCGCATCCTTTCGCTTTTACCTCATCGCCAGTGAAACTCAGTGACAGGGAAGTGAGACACATTAAAGTTCACGAGGATTACAACGGGAGTTTCTATCTGGATCAAAGCCAGATGTTTCCGAGCCTGAATGAGCTGGTGGAGCACTACGGGACGCATTCCCTGGACTCCGCCGTCCGACTCACGAAGCCCTGCAAACGGGTAAATGCAATAAACAGGACAGGGACTAAGAAAGCTCAAAGTGAAAATGCAGAACACGACAATTAAGTGAATAGCGGGTGTGTGTTATGTGTATGTCCTATTACGGGAACTAAGACAATGGAAGACGTACCACAAGAAAACATCTGTAATATGAGGAAGAAGACTCGGTCTTCCTGTGTGATACTTTGCAGTTTTATCACCTTGTTTTTAAGAATTAGAATGAACTCTAGTGCCAAGTATGTTTACACACGTGTAATTTGGCTTGTTGACAAAAGCTTCCAGTACGCTGAAAACACACACAGTTAACAATAAATGAATGAAATGACATATATCACAAATGTAAAACAACATACAGTAAGACAGAATGCTTGGTGTACAGATTTACTATACAGATATACATTCATAAGCAAGTGGCTGCTAAATAAATAAATGTAAGTAACAAAATGCATTTATACCCATTTCTCTGTGTATTTCCTCATTCTGAGTTTATCTGTTTCTTTTCCTGTTTTTGTTTTCATACTAACAGCCAGAGCCTGAACCAAAGGATCTGTCCCACCAAACAGTAGATGACTGGGAATTACCGAAGGAAGAGTTTACTCTGGAGGAGGAGCTTGGAAAAGGATACTTCGCCGATGTTTACCGTGGAAAGTGGAAAGGCATGGTCAATGTGGCCATCAAGGTCCTAAAGAAAAATGGTAGAGTTTGTGCATTTTGCTAATATTTGGTGATTTTGTTGATTATTGTCTTAATGTAATTATTGCGTTCATTTCGTGTGTATGCATACAGTAGGTAGAGCGTCAACCAAAAAATAATGGTTGCACAGCTTCATTCATTTACATTGAGAGGTGTACACATTACCTTCATACAAGTAGCTTATACTGAAACCAGTACAAAAATCACTGTTACTTTTGCTAGTATTTGATAATGAAGGCTATTATTGTGCATATTGTGTTCATGAGCATCTCTCAGATTTGATAAAGCTAATTCACACTGTGGGATCTGGTGAAATTCACTGGTTCCTGTTTACCTGCATATTTTCTGTTCCTGTTACGACTTGGGAATGTGAAAAATGTCATTTTTCTGGTTCTGTGTGAGCTGTCCGATAAGAGCGCAGATTCATGCATCATCCAGTGACCTGCTTTACTATCTTTCTCCTCCTTTAGAGTCTATAAACCACAGGGAGTTCTTGATGGAGACTCAAATATTAAAAAAACTCAGGCACAGAAATCTCATCACACTGTTTGCCATTTGCACAAGCTCCACCCCCTTCTACATCGTCACTGAGCTGATGGAGAAAGGCAACCTGCTCAGTTTCCTGCGAGGTCACAACTTCTACTCTGTCTCTATTTTCACTACTTTTATTATATTTAAAGAGACACTTCACACACACTTAGCTCAAAACATCACAAAGCAGGCTGATAGAATTCATTACATGTTTTCTGCATGCAGGTCCAGAGGGGAAGGACCTGGAGCCACAGATGCTGACAGAAATGGCAGGCCAGGTGGTTAATGGAATGGCTTACCTTGAGGAGCAGAACAGTATCCATAGAGACCTGGCAGCCCGGAATGTTCTAGTGGGACAGAATTACATTTGTAAAGTGGCTGATTTTGGCTTAGCTCGAATCATCAAGGTGAAAATTTCTAGCTGATTTAAGGATCATTTTAACCCAATAAGAGTTCATAAATTACAAAATTAATAACCCACCCCCTTTTAAATTTTGTGGCTTTAACAGGAAGCGATTTACACATCTGAAGAAAAACAAATACCTTATAAATGGTGTTCGCCTGAAGCTATCAGCCATGGATGGTTCTCCAACAAATCTGACGTCTGGTCTTTTGGAGTTCTCCTGTATGAGATGTTTACGTATGGTGGAATTCCTTATCCAAGTTTGTACACCACTCATACACGTGTGTAAATGGTATGTACTGTTTATACATATCTGGGCTGCTATCTAAAGAGCATCTACTTTGCGTGTGTGTTTCTGCAGCTTACTCAAACCATGAGGTATTTAATCTGATCACATCTGGCTACAGAATGCCTGCGCCTAATAAGTGCCCATCACACATTTATGAAATAATGACGATGTGTTGGCATAGCTCAACAGAGGAAAGACCAACTTTCAGTGAGCTTAAGGAACGTTTTGTGAATTCCTGTACACGATTTATGGAATGGAGCGCTGAAGGCTGCAATGACATATCAGATCCAGCAGGAGGCAGTGAAGATACAGGGAATGCGTACAAATCAGCGGGTATGTGCTGAAAATAAGGGGAGAATCCGAGTTTACGTCTATGCGTTTGGCAGACGTATGTTGCAGTGTATAGATTTGTAAGCACCTTTTTCATCCAGTTTGTTTCACAGTATTAACATTAATTTTGTTTACACATTTATATTTCAAGTTTCTTGTGACATTATTTGCAATTAATTTAATCCTTTTCTCCAGTGAAGTCAGACGATAATAATCAATACTTACAGCTTTAATGAATCAGACATTTGGACTTATAAATAGATTCAGTGTTTAGTCTTCTGTTGTCAAATGACCCAGTTCACCAGTTTTGCATTCTGTTTTTTAAAATAATAAAATAATGCATTTAAAGGGGTCATTTCTTACACTGGAGTTCTTTGGAAAGGTTGTGCAATGTGGCAAGTGCAGCACGGAGCCGTGTCAAGTTCTAGTCTTAGCCTCTGACATCAACGGAACGTTGGCTGTACATCTGATGCATATGGCACACTTAACTGGAAGCACTTCAGGAGTTTTGAAGTTGTCATCTGATTGGCTGAATTTAACTGAATGTGTGGAAAACATGTTTGTCACCTAATTTAACTATCGGAAGCGTGGCACTAACATTGGTTATGCATATCACAGGTACGCGTATCTGAGATGATCGTAGATTAAATATAAAACAGATTCTATAAATCAGGCCCAGGTTTGGCAGACCTTTTGTTGACATTGAGAAGCAAAATGTGGCCCAGTGTACTTGAATTCCCCAGTACCGCATCTTTCCCACTTCCTCTTCATCACTTCCTCTTCATCACTTCTTCAAAACTAGCATGTCATAGAGATGTAAGCTTGGTTGATCGTGTTGGAATGTAGGTTGCAGGTTAGTTTCTCTAAAAACCTTTTTAAAAGTAGGAGGAAATTCAGAATTGAATTGCACTTTAACATTCAGAAACTTTTTAAGTTTTACCTTTTTAGTTACTTTTTTTTAGTGGCATTAGTTGTTGACCTACTGGACTTGTAACCGGATGTGTGTTCAAGACACACTGTTTGCACTAGCTAATGTGAACAATTAGAAATATTTACACTTTTAGATTTTGGTTAATGTTTGTTGCACTCATAACTGTTAGTTGTTTATACAGTACTATTGATTAGTTAAGCCAACTAAACGACCCATATAGGTTAATAACCTTGAGCATGTATGTGTGTGCAGTAACTGTATTGGGTAAATGTTGAGGACAAATTCTGGGTATGATCGCCAGATTTGACCAGCATGTCACCACTTTAACTCTCTCTGCTGAAATAAACACTGTATCTGAACAGAACGTGTCTGGGCAGGTCCTGTAAACACAGGACATTTCACAATCTGAAAAGTTTCCGTTGCTGTTTTAGTTGTAAGTAATCAGCCAAGAACTAATGCTGCGGCACACTCACAGTGCACATGCAACCATGCAACATGCCTTTCATGCTCTATTGACATGATGGCAGGTGATTCATTATTGTTACCCCTGAACCCTTTAAACTCGGCCCACTAACAGAGCCATGGCTGCAGCGCGTGCACGGTGTGTCTGTGTAAGAGCAGAAATAGAATCAAGAACACGCTGGACCAAATCTAATTGGAAAAATATACAGGTTGTTCAGAATAGATACTTGGTCACTTCTGAAAGATGATTGACTGGAATGACATCCTGGGGGAATTGGGCACCTCTTGTACTCTGTAATCAGATACCCGATGATCAGAGGCAGAAAACCAGAGCAGAGCCAAATGTGATATTATAGGCCAGACCTCATATGCTCTTACGCATGACCTCTTTCTTATATTTGTCACTGTTAAATAACACACCTGCTTTCGTTCATTTATTTGGAAACACTTTACAATAAGGTCAAGTTCACATTTACATTAGTTTATGCATTAGCTAATGTGAACCATCAGAAATATTTACACAATATTTAGATTTTGGTTAATGTTTGTTGCGCTCATAACTGTTAGTTACTTGTTTATACTGTACTATTGATTAGTTAAGCCAACTAAATGACCCATATAGGTTAATAACCTTGAGCATGTATTATTTTGTGCATGTGTAAAAGCATGATAACTAAAGATTAGACATGTTAATTCATGAAGCTGATGGTGCTATAGCAACAAGTCTAAATTTAAGGCAGATATTTTGTTTGTTACTAAAACATAAAATAAATGTCATGTGTACCAGCTAACAATTGTAGATTGTTTCCCTAATGTTAAAGTAACAAAAACATTAAATATTTTATTTTGAATGTTCTAGGAATGTTCAAAACATCCACTTTTTAGATATTGTATTAACATTATTGCTTATTTATAACAACATTCAAACTTTTAATTCTGGCACTTTTTTAAAACATTCCACTAACAACTTAAGATTAAAGTTTTGGATATTTGATACATAACATTAAAAACATTTGACTAACATTACTGCAACGATGTTTTTGCTAACTTGGAGACAACTTGTACTGTATTCATAAAAGGAGTGTTTTTTAGTGTATTAGCCAACATTCTGAAAACGTACCCTGTTAGCTGGGTCAGCCTCTGCTGCTGAACATCCCACCCAAGCGACACTAAAATAAACAGAACAGCTTGGAACGCTTCCAGGAAAGTGCTTTCACCTTTGTACAGACTAACCTTGGAGTTTGGGTGAGACTGGAGCTCTTGATGGTCTGGTTCACAGAAAACAGCTAGTGGGAGATTCCACAGACCGTGGCTGTGAGCCAGTTTTGGCATGTGTCTCTGTTTAGAAGCAGCTTGGAAATCAGCAAGGGAAGTCCTAAAATATTCCTGCAGGTGAGAGGTCAAGTAAGGGAAACGTTAAAACATTGACCCAAATAAGATCAATTTTCATTCATTCAGTCAGAAGTGCCAACATGAGGAGCCATGAGGTGCAGGGTCATCATCAGGGTGAGGACAGCTGGGAACGCCGTGCACAGGCGGAGGGGGGCCCACTATGGGGCTCTGTGGTTTAACCTACTAACTGGACCAGAGGGACATGGGGCTCACCACATCAAATGGTAATAGTCAAATAAAACACCTTGTAGCTTGTACAGATTATCTCTGATTCTGTGGTGGCAGGTTTCTACGCTGTCTCAGGGTCAGACCATTTTTTTAAACCACTTAAAAGAATATTTAAAAGAATACCCAAAAACATCAATTCTGTCTGCTCGCCCTCCAAATGCTTCCCAACTTTTTTATACAGATATATGATGACCAGAAGCTGTGAAACCTCAACCATAAAATAATAATTTACAGCCGACTACCTTTAAAAATGTTTTAGTCTGAGAATAAACGGTCCTTCCACTGTTAGAACTGAGAGAATTGTTTATATTGTAGGTCATGTATTTAATGTAGGTCATGAGTGCTAGGAAAACATCCATTTTATTTATGTCTAGAATCTGCTTATTATATCTATGATTAGCGCCAGAATTAGCATCAGGGACATTAGCATTAGCAATGTGCTCACCCTTCACAGGTTAACTATACCAAAAACAATCCTCTTATTTGCCATTAATGCTTTTTGTTTTAATTAATGTTTGTGAGTGTCCTGCTAGAACTTTTATTTAGCTGCATTCTAAAAGTGTATTCCAGATGGAAAGACTTGAAAATTCCACTTGAGTTTCTTTTATCGTTTCTTAATGTACGATAAACGCATCCAGTTGCAGCAGGTTCTGTTATATAAACCGTATTAGTGCGTCCTATCTTAGCACTGCGTTCAAATCTCTTCAAAGCTTGCTAATTCCAAACATCTTGAACAGACCGGTGGTCAGATTCTCATTCTCTGCAGAACCGCAGAGCCAGTTACCAGATATAGTTTAATGCTAATCCTTATATTCAAAATATTGTTAATATTGTATAATAATTGTTAATAGCAGTTGTTCTTAAAACATGAGAAACTACACATCTTCATTTTAAATAATATACTGCGTAATGACATCCTACAGAAGGAACAGGAATAAAAACACACCAGAACACACTATAATGTGGGCTGCAGTCAGTCATTTATTTATAGCAAATATTATAATTGTCCTAGTAATACAGTGGCTTACACTAAAACACTCATATGAAAAGCATTGTTTGGCTTTTATAATAACAGCTTTGATTTGGTCATAGATAACAAACAGAAATATGGTGACATAAAAGCAGCCGGTTTAACTATAAAAAACATGGAGCCTCCGTCGCCTTCGTCTATCCACGGTGACTCCCGGATGGGTTGAGGGGTGTGGGGTTGGAGATGGTCTATGAGGGGAGGGGAGATCCAGGCTCCTTTCCAGAGTCACTGCTTTCACTCAACTGTCTTTTCATCACAATCTCTCGAGCAACGCAGGTCACCTGACCGTTTGTCACTGTGTAGGTACCAGACCTGTCAATCAAATTCAACACCGTCTTGAAAATTCACAGGACAGGATTTGCGTCTAACCAAACACAAAACGTTCCTAAACTCACTTCTGCTGGGAATCTAATCCATTCGGCGTTCCTGCTTGGTTATTCTTCCCAAAGAAGAAACTGGCCCACCAGTGACCAGAGTCCTGTCGTGCGAGACCTGCCATCAGAAGGCAATAGATAGGAAACTTGTATACATTTATCATGTGGAACTCAAGTTATTGGGTTTATATTAACACTGTCAGGTACCTGGTGGGTGTGGAATGACCTCCCCAGTGTACTCCGAACTGCCACAGGAACTGTTGCTGGATGTAGATCCAATGCGCCCTGCAATGTGAATATGTAATGTGAAAATGTATCTACAAATCAACAAATTAATAACACAAAGAAATATGTAAAAATAAAACGTGCAATTTAATTAGGATAGGATATAGAGGGTATACAGCCAACCCAGCTAATAGTTTTTGGTTGTGAGAACATTTACCTAACGCTTACATTAAATAATAGAAACATTAAAAATTAAACATCCAGTTTTTTAAATGTGATATTAAAGTTATTGCTTGGTTATAAGAACATCAATCAAACGTTTTCAATTCTGTATTGTTTTTAAAACGTTCCACTACCTATATAGCATTAATAAAACGTTCTATTAACATTACTTAATGTTAATAACTTAACTTTAACAGAACGTTAGCCAACATTCTTAGAACATTACATGTTAGCTGGAAATGTTGTTTGTTTTAAATATTGATAATGTAAAACTGAACAACAAGTAAACTCACTTCGGTAGTAATCGTGGGTGGCGATCAGTGAACCGCTAGATGGAATTGCTGCCATTTTCCCCGTCCGCTGTGTGTCAACCGTGTGGAAGATGGAAAGATGGAAGACCTGTTAAAAAATTAAAAATAAAAGATTATGGCAATGTTTCTGTGCAGACTGTATGATGACAGCTGCAAGACACCAAATCAATGTGGCCTTTCAAGTACCAGGGCAGCCTGGAAAACATCTGAGGTAGGCAGATGCCCGAACAATCTGCTAAGCCTCATGACTGGCACCCAGCAAAGGTTTAATGCGGTTTTAACCCTGTCAAGATCTCACACAGGGTGTTGGCGGGTCAATCGCTATTTCTCTTCCAAGTGGTTAAAGGTATGTATATATAATTTAGTGCACTGAGTAGTTTAGATATTTGAAATGCATAAGAAAGGATTACAATGGTGGACTTTTGGCTTTGGTGACTGTGCAATGCTTCACACGGAGCACAGGACAGTTTTGTAGAACAGTCATCATATCTCAGACATGAAGGAACACGAGAAGGTTCCTGTGCACGTCACTCTCTCCTCTACTATCATCATTTTCCAGAGTGTGATGTGATGATTTATAAACAGCTGTTACTTCGAATCAGATTTCCACTTCCAGCTACCGCTTTCCTAAGAGCCGTCGTTACCCAGCTGGCATTGCAACGTGCATGCATCTAGCTCGCATTTCATGACACATGGCATGCACGGGTTGAATGCATGCAAAGACCCGGTTTTCCAATGAGGCGGTTGACCGTAAGCAGTTACTTTAAACATTTAGGAAGGTAAATATTATAGAATTATAATATTAATCATGCACAGAAAATGAGTGTATCTTTTGCAGATAAAATCAATTGAAGGCAAGTTAATGGACAACAATGAATAGTCAACTGGAATTAAGTGATTGAGCTGCAGGTAAATTGTTTGTGCGGATTTATTTTCACAGCGCTACAGATGGAAACGTGGATTTACCACGTGACCTCGTTAATACCCTTCTGTGCTACATAAAAACCACGGAACATATGAGCATTCACGGTAATGATATGAAAACGTGACATTCAAAAAATTTTAAATTGATTAACAATAAAATAAACAGACCCAAGACACTGAAGTGGAAGTGCTAAATACTAAATTTGTTTAACATACCTATTATGTTTTTATTAACTTGATTATTTTAAGTACAGATAAGTTAAAGTACAGATAAGTTACAGTTATATTAGTACAGATAAGTTAAATTCGATTGTAAACGATAACGAACATATTCTAGTATAACCACTTACTTTTTATGTTTGGTGAGTGCTGATGTTGGTAAAGCACCAAATGCAAGGCTTGGTCGGGGTAAACGCTAGGCGATGGGGCCCATTTGTAGTTTGGTGTTTGGGTGAGACCCTCCAAGGTCTTTTCGCTCTCGTCCGCTCCAAATTCTACTGCAGGTTGCGCGTGTGCTGTATTTATTCTCTAAATGACGTTAGATACCTGTGCCTCCCCCCAGTGGGCGTGGCGTTATGGTTTACGTGTGATCGGGGGCGTGGCTCATTCGTTGGTATTAGGTTGAGGGCGTGGTTTGATCGCTGGCATGACACAGGGGGCGCGGCTTGTTCACTAAAACGGTCAAAACAATGTCGTTTCACAGAGGAGGGGTGCGAGGTTTCCACAGCTGTCATGGACAAGGGTAGATAATCGCTCCTAAAAACATGCAGCCCGCATGATAACCATTTCATCAAGGTCACTCTAGAAGTCTGTTAGGGAACAAACCTTCAAAAGCAGTAACTAAATACAAAATAAAACATTTATTACTCTGTGTAACACTTTAATACTGTTGACAACATTCATAATAAATTATAGATATTCAACAGCACCTCAACGTAAATACAACTGTGCAAGGGTGTACTACAATAAACACGCTTTTGGCGCCACCTGCTGCCTGTTCCTATTATTTTTCATTATTTTGTATAATACGGTCACTGCCATGAACTACAGCCACGTGAAAACAAGTTTGTCGTCAATGTGTTTGTGCGTACGTGGAAGAAACAAACCACCGTGTTCTTTTTATTTACATTTATTTGTCTTTGATAAACCCTGAACAGTCAAGTATGTTACGGTCGTAAAGCATCCAACATGTATACAGTGTTTAGGTCACCATAGTAACATTCATATTTTACAGTTCACTGCATCTGCACCAGCCCAGTCAGTACAAAGAATGAAAAGTGAAATAATAAACTGACCCAAAAGAACAGGGTGTACCTTCACCTCACAGTGAACCTGACCATTTACCCGCCACAACTTTAGGGTTAAAACATTACAAATGCACATACATTAACCTCTCATTAATTATCTGTCTTTAAGATCACATGCATCTGGTTAGTACATTAAATAATTCACCCACCATCTTTTCACCTGTCGTCTCAACTGCAGTTACTAATGCACTCTGAAAACACTGAAAAACAAACAACAACAAAAATTCTATGCTAGACACAGCACTCTAAAATATAGCCAATCGAAGGGCAAACATCCAAAAGTCCTTCATGTTTAGCAGGAGAAAAAGACCTACTCAGCAACAACTCATATTAAAACTTTCAGAGGGTTATATGAGGGCAATCGAGGGAGCTATGTGCTAACTTAATGATCACGTATTAATTCTGAACACAAGAGATACCTCAGAAAGGTTGTAATGTAATAATGTAGGTAATTTTCAAAATGGGGGGAAAGAAAAATCTGACAATCCAAAACAACTGAAACACTGAATGTGACTTGTTTAGCATATACCATTAGAGATGAGAGTCGTATCGGGTGCTGTAGCACCTTTTGCCCTGAGTAAATGACTTTTAATAAGCAGGGTAATAACTAGTGCAATTGTAATGTAGGAAGCATGTAACAGTGGTAAGCAGTGGCAACAGAGCAGGCTGAAAAAGCCAAGTTTTAGCACATTCTATGTGTATGACTTGACACTTTTTACTAGCTGAACGAAATTGTCCCATAAGCCTAATTATTTAACAAAGAGAAACTTAGAAGTGAAGGTTAGGTAGAGAGGAACGGAGAGGAAACCTCTCCTCTCCCAATGGCCTCCAGTTTATTCCACATGCATATTTAAGAGGTTTTCTTTGACAGTTTGGCCACAACACCTTTACAAGGGTGAATGTGAAACACTCTTTTGCTCATTGGCATCAGCATATTAAAGCGTTTTTTGTTTGTTTGTACATTCAGTTGATGTTAATGGAGTGAACGTGGATTATGGGGTCACACAGGGTTCAGGTAGGTCAGTTCCTGCATGTGCTTTCTGCTCAGAGGGGTGCGTTGTTGCTGGCTGTCGAATGGGAGTCCTCGCCATTTGATTGTCCCATTACTTTGTACTGTTGGAATACGGCAAAACACACATTTGATTATTACAGTTTAAACCACAAAATGAACAATATGAACGCACTATCTGCACTACAGAAACGGATGTTGTTTAGCAAGGTCTGAATCAGAAACGCAAATCTAGTTAGTGAGTCTGAAAAAATAATAAACAGAAAACAACGAAAAGGTGTAACCTTCATGTTTTCCACCTTGTCTTCAAAGGACTTAAAGCTTGGCGAGTTCCTGAGAAGATATTTTACAATTAATAACCAATCAAAACAGCCTGAGGTCCATTCATCGATGATGCAGAGACTCAAACAGCTACAAAGTAAAAAAACCTTTGCTTCCCATGCAGAACAAGACAAAGAGACTGGAAAGAGACTCAGACTTTAAAGGTATATTTTTACGCAAAAATAAAAAATATCCATCATTTGCTCACTCTCATGTCATTACAAACCTATTTGATTTTTTCTTTTGAGAAGTGTCTCTGTGGTTTTGTGTCCATCCAATGGAAGGCAATGAGTGCTAATGTGTGTTTCTCAGAAGCGAAAAAACAATCATACAGGTTTGGAATGACATCGGTGAGTAAATGATGGAAGAATTTTTAATTTTGAGTGAACTATCCTTCTTTTTCCTCTTTATCCTTCTTTTTATTATCCTTATTCTTTTTGCAATATTCTCTTATCATAAACTCTTTCTAACCATAATTTTACCATACCTTACAGCATCTTTAAAATGCCTTTTGCACCTGTTGTACTGCATATTGTTTCATAAACCAAAATGAAGTAAATAATTCATTATCTGATAAGTATATACAGACTAGTTCAAACTGATCAGATACTCTTGCTTAAAATGTGTATTAAGATAATTCTCATGCCAGAAAGGTTAAGAACTGATCTCTGTACAGTAACACATGCAAGACAGAACGTTCAGACAGACATTAACATTCAGAAGGGGAAGGATGAGAAATGCTGGTGCGGTTGGTACTTTACCTCATAGATGGCATACTTAAAGAGTGACGCATTGAAAGGTTACTACTGCAGAGAGCAGGAGACACAGTGTGAGCAGGCAGCATTAGCCAAGCAGACAGCATTATGCCAGCACAAAGCAGAGAAAGAGATTGTACAGCGCAATGAAAATCACATGAGAGCATCAGAACAACCTTTAAATAGTAGGTTACAGTATGACAGCTTGTTAATATTATATTCCATCTTAACTCCCTGAGAGTACAGTTACAGTAGAGTACAGTTATAGTACAGTAAGTACAGTTTTATATATTATTCTCACAGGTACCATAGAACTGTGCTAGAAATAGTGACAGGTACAGGGCACCACAAAAAGATGATGGCCAGCATCAGTAAGGCCTCATTTAAAGCTCTTACCCAGAGTTAGAGTACGGTAGAGCCCTGAGCAGCCGATCGCAGCAGTGAGGAGAAAAACAGCAATAAACAAAAGAGCCACTTCAAATTTGCTTCAGAACATGATGCTGATTATATACAGAAGCCCCAAACATTTAGACATTTAAGCCACACTCAAAAATGCCAAAATGTATTATATGTAAACTTCCCACCGACTATGTGATGTCATCACACCTGTGTTCACACCTGCATGAACGTGTGGGGAGCTTTCATACGTCCACTGAAAATCACCTTGAAACCAGTTAGATATAGTAAAAATGCAATAGTAGAAATTCATAGTAGAAATAAAAGCACAAAAGTTTGTATCATTTGTTTGACTAAATGTTTGCATGTGACGTTTTGGCATTTTGAAGTGTGACTTTAGTGTCTAAAACAAATTCAAACCATGTTTGTTAGTTGGCGTGAAGAAATGCAACTGGATGATTAGATACAGAAGCAAACATGAGTGTATATACAGGTAGAATTTAGTGATTTGAGAAGCTATGGGAATACACAACCTGTTTTCTTTCCTGTAACTATGATCAGAACTTATCAAACTTATTCTGATACAGTTTGTTCTTTGACGGGGTGTTCAAAACAAACTGATCTGAGCAAAACTAAACAGCACAAAGCAGGATTAAAGGTTACTGTAGCCATCTGGAGATTTCCCATTATATTATTACAGCTACTGGCAGTCATTGACTGCTGGCTGATGAAAAGATACAAGGACATATAAGTGAGTGTTGGGTAAAATATGTAATAATTTGACAAAATAATTGTGATTTCTGATTTGTCCAAATTAAAATTAGCATCACCTTACATATCATCTGAATACATCTAAATATACTTATTATGTGTCACTACACATTATTCGACACAAATATATATTTGTTTTTGTAATGTTTCAAAATATAAAAACTTCTCTGAATGACTCGGAAATGACTTCACTTTCTGGCTCATGTCACAAAGCCCTTAATTTGTAACCCCTCCCCTCGAATCACCACTCATATACAGACCACAAATCAATTTCCAGAGGATACATTCAAGCCCCGCCCCACATTTTCTCTCAATGGATATCTTGTTTCCCTCAGAAATACCAGAGGAAGTGATGTCAAAAGGAAGAGGGGTTTAAAAGACACAAGACTGAGATAGGAAGTGAAAAGGGAGAGATAGTGAAAGAGGAATGAGATGGTATAATGAGCAGAAATGAGAAGTTTACCTCATCTCTCCCAGTCTGTTTCTGATGGCAGAGCCCATGGTGGAGAATGCAGCTGATGTCATTTGACCTGCCTGAGACAGAGTCTCCTGAGTCCTCTTATACCTACAGAAAAAGGAAGATTTGGTCTGTCAGTTACTTGTAACTGGTACACAGGTTGTGTCAGTTACATTGCGAGCGCATCAGATAACACTTAACCGCAGTCACAGCTGATAGCTCAGACTATCAGACTGTTACTTCAGAGGTGAACATGTTTCCATTATGGTGTGGTTAAAAATAGAGGTGCAACTGAAGGTGTAATTGAAAAGAAATGTTTCATATCTGCTAACCGGGCTCACAGATCACTTGGACTCCTTATTAGAAACAGTGTTAATCGGATTACTGAGCTTGTGCTATAAGTAGTGACCATTAAGAGTCAACAGACATAAAAGCCCAGGACTACCAGTCTACAAACAGCTGTTTTATACAAAATAATGAAACTATTTTTGCACCAGATGCTACAATCTGATTGACAGAGTCTTATGACATCTGGATCAAACACACACAGCCTCACAGCTGTGACGACTCAAAGACACACAGACACACTGTTCACACACAGACATTCACATGTATACATGCGCACATGTGTTTTCTCTAAATATTAAAACACACTCATGCATGTCTAACACAAACAAGCAAATAGCCGCAGAGGTTCCCTCACTGTGTTCTTAATCACCCTAATTATAGCTAAGCCACTTGGCAGCGGCCAAATCCCATCATGTGTTCTCCAAGTCAGCTTTTTCGGCACATGCCCCTAGCACAAACTACATAACCCGTCCTTTCTTCAGCATACAGTGACCTAGATGGGACAGTATGGCAGGGTATTGATTTCATATCACACACACATCTGAGGTGGGTGTTAGTCTAGCAGCTATAGATCTTATTGGGTAACACAAAAGACACAGATTTGATCTTGAATCAGTTAGAGGCAGTCCATGAACTGGAGAGTTACTGAAGACAGATCACTGTGACCAAGGAAGATAAAAAACGGGGTTTTCCGGTTCTCTCCCAGGCAATCTTCCAGATCCTTTTTATCTGAGGATAGATGTTTCCTGGTGTTACAATCTTTCTGATTTACCAATTTCGGCTCTTAAGTGATACGCAAAGCGTTTTGGTTGTTGCCATGGAAACTCTGCGCTAGTGTCATTGAGCAGCCAGTTGTTTAGATTCTACAAGGGCTGTGACATCAGCACGGTTACAAGATTAAAGTCTCTCAATCTGGAGTGAAGAGAAATACATCTGCTATAAAAACAGCAGAAGGCTGTACCCTAATCCTGACAGAATCATTTTATTTAATTAATTCATTAATTAGACATAATTACGTTAACGTTGTTTAGTATTGTTTGTTTAGAGGCTTCTTTAAGATGTGATATCAAAGCTTTAAAACAATAGATTATAGAAATCTAGATGTGTTTTTACCTAAATGCGGTAACAGTAAACAGAGCTCAGTTTGCAAGATAAAGGATTCTGCAAAAATGGTTTTTAAAATCACCTTTAGCAATGAACTATTGAATGAACTATAAAACTAACAAACACTGATATAACAAAACGACAGCTGACTACAGGAAGTAATTAAGTTACGTTAATGCATGCTATTCCTTTGTGAGAAATAGTGAAATGTGTTAAACTGTACTGACAATGTTGTAAGTGTTGTAAAAGATGTTTTATTAACTGACTGTTTGACTGTTCAAGAATAAATGAGCAACAAAAGATGAAACTTACGCTTCAGAGCGGCTAATGTCCTCCAGTGTGGCTGAAGCTGTGAGGTATCTACAAACACACATTTCCACAATGTATTAACATATTAACATAGATTAACATACATATGTACTCTGTTTGAATGCAGTGCACACTGGAACATATATCAAATGAGGAGGCCTCATCTGTTATGAATGTCCATAAATTTAAACTGATGACAACATCAGAGGGCTAACCAGAGAATTTTGCTGGACCTGATTCAAGACAAAATCAGAATCCAGATACTTATATTGGGTTCAACTGACTAAAGGTTTTGTTAAAGCAGATGTCTGCTATTGAGACAGATTGAACTGAGAGCATATTACTTCAAAAACAGACTGGGGTGTTGCCAGTTTCCAAAAACAGGTCTGACTTCTCCTTCAAGTTTGAATACTTTGGCATGCGCTCTGCTTGCCTACAGTGTACATACACAAAGCTATTGTGTTACACTCACACACCATCATCGTGTGTACATTACATAAATTACCAGTTACTGTTACCATTACTGACACTAATATTCCAATATACTCAAAATATTGCCACTAAGAATTAATATCCGTTGTGATTCCTGCTTTATTCTATAAATGTACCTTAAAAATGTTTGACATCTGATTTTGTGAGGTCATTTAATTCACAAAATGTTAAAGAGTCATCCATGTAGATCTTTCTGTTCAGTCGGTTCAGTCAATCCTTCATTCATAAACATACTATAAGCCAAGTATACCAAATTAGTCTTATACATCTCACACATATTATTTGCAATAACACCATTAACATGTCTGACATTTGTTCTGTGTTTTATTCTTCTTCTTTTTTTATATGTAAAGCTGCTTTGGTGCAATGTAACATTGTAAAAAGCGCTATATATATATAAAATTTTATTGAAATCTTTTTACCATGGTAATGTACTGAACATCTGAATCAATGACTGGAAACATCCATTCAAATGTTTTGACCTAAACTGTCATGAGCCAAAAACACAACAGCACAGGTTCCACTGAATGACAAAACTGAGAATGTTCCTTTTTGAGGAACAACCATGAGGAAGGTCAAGTGAAAATATCATAAAGCATCAGAAGTTAGCCAGCTTCATTCAGTATCAACAGCATTTCTGATAGTTACAAAAAAAAAGGTAATAATAGCAAAATCAGATTTCTATGTAAGAAAAGGATGAAAAAACTAATTTAATTAAATTGACAGCTGGCAAACTCCCAATGGGGGAAAAGAAATACTAAAAATGGCACTGCTTCATCTTTTAGGTGAGGATCATGAAAACAGGCACTAAGAATACCAGACGAAACCAGACGAATGCAGGTTCACACCCAGCAAACGAAAATCACATGACCAAGCAACTACAGGCAAAAGACAGAAAACTCACACATTAGATGAGGTAACTCTACGATTCAAGTCTCCAACAGTTTGTGAGGTTCTCATATAGCTAGAAGCAGAAATATAGAAATATCAAGAAAAACTGGAAAGTATTTTTTTAGGAAAAGGATTTAGATGAGATGTTGATGAAAGAACACCAAAGATTAGCCTAAGGACAAACTGTAGAGAATAGTTTGATTTATGTACACAATTTATATATACAATGTATTTTTTTTACATATATATATATATCATATATTCAAATCAGAAATAAAGTGATACAGACAGCCCATGTATAAGAACAAAGCATGAGATCAAAACGATAGATGTAAGTGGGCAGGATCAACACACAGGAAGTACTCACGCATTGGAGCACTGGACCTCCTGCCAGCCTTTAGTGAAGTTCTGTTTGATTTCGGAGAGAGGGTTGATGCCAAGCTTGCGTTTCAGCTCCGTGGCATGTCTCTCCTTCGCAGTCAGAACCTGTCTCAGTGTCTGAATCTCATCCTCCACCTAACACAAAAAAAACAAAAAGAACTAATGAAATGAACTAATTAACTATCAATTAATTAGATCAATTAAAAAAACACGTTCTAGTATTTACGACATTCAAGGTTCATTTGAACTGTTTGTATATAAATTCAAAACAAATAATAGGTCTGTCAATGAAAAATAAAACTGAATTTTAACATAAAATTAAAACAAAATCTAATAAAGGAATTAAGAAATTTTAATATTTAAGATTTTAGATAAATTCTTTACTTTCTTTGAAAGTAAAGAAAGCTAAACTCTAAGAGAGAACTTCTTAAAGCAGTAAAAAAATAAAATTGTCACAAAAACGTAAGAATTATGAGAAATTACATTTTTCAGTGAACTAACCCTGACAACGCACTTTCAGCACACACCTTCCACACCTACTCTGTACTTCACACACAATACTTGATTTAATCTTAGCAGCAGCTTGTGTAAGGGTGGGGTTTGACTGTTAGTTCAGGGTGGGGTGGGGGTTCAGGGTGGAGGGTACAGTGTGCCATACCTTGGTGAGTTCCAGCTGCAATTCCTCTGCCTCCACTTCTGTAAGGCCGGGTGGTAGAGTCCCGCCACTGGCGAAACCTGCAGATGCCATTGAAGAGTCCACACCCAAATTAAAAAGTCAAGAACTAATACTACGATGCTTAAAAGTACATCCTGACAGCCACAAGATCACGACGTGTAAAACAGGAATGACACGTACGCAGACCAAGACGGTAAAAGTAAAGATATAGGCCTCTTTTATTTTATCATATAGTATTTATTCCTGTTCTAGTGTTGACTATCTCCATTAAAACTATACGACCTGCCGTCAGACCGAACAATACAATGTCTAATACCTCGACGTGTAACGTAACTATTACACCTAATTTAGGCCACTTCAAGTAAACCACCAAAAATACTATTCTAAAGCAAGTTTACCATTATCAGTAAAAAAGTTTTATGATACGATACTGTCTTTATAGTGTATTTGCCGTTGATTTTCTTTGCACTGTTGTATTAGCACCACCCACTCAGCAGAGGCGCATCGTTACGGCACCTGCTCAGAAATACACAACCCTTGTCCCGCAGACGATTGCTTACCATGTTCAGAAGAGTCCATTTTTGCTCAAATATGATCCTCGGTCACGTTGATCCGCCCGTAAACAAATGTCACAGAGTGTTTTTAGAGAACGAAAGGAAAAAGAGAGGTGACCCTCGCTGACTTCGACAACACACACAAGAGGTTTAACCATCGACGAGCTTGAGCTTCCGGAGCGCGGATATGACGTCATCACGCCCTGCGCTTGATCTTATTTCATTAACGTAATAAAAGCAAACGATGTATAAATGCAGACATTTTCCAAATAAATAAAATCATCATAGAATATTGATTGTAGAGATTTGTAATTCGATTGCTCGATTTTGTCTGATCCACACTTCAAAGCTGCAATCCGCCACTTTATTCCTTTCTCTTGGCATCTCTGGTTGAATCATAAAATTGCATTCATGTTAGTTTATCTGTGATGAAGGCATGTGACGCTAAAACGACATTATTCCAAAAAATCGAGTCATTATTATAAACTTACCGTTGCGAATTGGGGTAAGGAAAGGAGACCCAGTTCAATACCTGTTTTTTTGTTCGTTTTTTTTTACCACAGTAGTAGTTACGGACTGCATCTCTAATTTGTCAGTCTCTATTTACTCAAACTCAGGTTCTCACAATAACATCCCGCTATTGTGCTTCTTATGAAAATCTGTAAGGTGCCTGAATTTTTTCACCGATGTGCTGTCCATCAGATTTTTTTTGTTTCATCAGTTTTGTTTCTAAGCAAAACATCTTGGTTATACTGCTTTTTTTTAAGAAGACTACTTTCAGTCACATCAAATGTTCAGAACATTTATTTTACACCAGCAAATAAATGCTGTTTTCTTTTAGTCATACAATAACCATGCTACAACATAAAGGTCCATTATTATTATTTTTAATAATTCAGTGTATGTACAAGAGACCTTCACTATAGAACGATTAGTCGCATAGTTTCAGAGTCAAATTCATGTAACATACCATTTGAAACAGACAATTCATTATAAACATGACAAAATAAGATCATAAATAAAATTATAAAATGCATAAAATTACCATTTCACTATAATTACACTAAACATTTTCTCTTCTTTCTGAAGACCTTATATGCAACAATTTCCTGACCATTTCACTCCAGTTATTTTTTCTTTTTTCTCTTTTAAAGAAGGTTCATTCGACTTCGAAAAACCCAACATTTTAATAAAGCCATACTTTTTTAAATGACTGTGGCTCTGATACAGACAAATGCACAGGAAAATGCACAGGCTAACATCCATTACAAGCCATCTAAAGCATGAGAACAAGATAGAGACAGAAGTAGAAAGGGATCAGATAGGGACAGAGAAGATATTGTGCTCAACAACTAAATGTAAACAACTCAATGAATCACTGGCATTTGAGCAACAGGAAAATGTGAACATGGCTGGTGACATTTGTATTATGCTTCAGTTTGAGCAGAGAAGGAAAAAGGAAGAAGAGACAGATGAACGAATGTCTTGTAGAACTGCCCATAAAGGCCAGCAGTAAGTAGAATGACATTAGAGTAGAAAATTAAGAACATGAAGGACATCTTCATGAGTAAATATGGCAATGATGGTTGTCTTAGTGTTTGTAACTGCAGATTCAGAGACCAGGTTTGGTAGGTTATTAAAGCACTTGCAAATGTACTCATAAAACAAAAACCCTAACCATGTGCACTGAGACTACCTCAAGCTCTTGAGCTACCTCAGCTCTTGAGGTCGCCACATGCCTTCTCTTCTGGAATTTTACTGGGAGCACAAAATGGCAGCCCATATTAAGAGCAACACATTGAGGATACGATCACATAAATACACTACATGACACAGAGAAAGTAAGACAACAAAAACAATTAAGGGTTGATTCCAGATTGGATAATCTATGAGAATGAATCTCTGAACCAACAAATAAACGCTAATTTGTGTAAGTATCTTATTTCCTCGTAAAATGTATAATCAAAACTTAGCTGCTTTTTTTATTTTCAACACATCCATGACCCCAAGTTCGTTCAAGAATTGTAAAAACAAACTGTTCTTTAATGGATGCCAAGAAAACTTCTCAAACATAGTTTTGCACTTCTATTGTTGCATTGTTAAATGATGGAAAGGAAGAGATCTGAGAGTGAATCTCACAAAGTCTGTCAAAAAACTTGTCCGGGTCATATTTCTCCACAAACTTAAAAGAATCAAGATTTTATTTTTTAATTTTAATTGCAAAGTACACCATAGTGGTATTCCTGCCTTTAGTTTTGCTCAGCCAAAATAATTCCCATTACTGAATTACTGTATATCCACAGAACTGCAGTAATGACAATGACTGAAAAATACAATGACTGAAAAACCCTACAAATAAACTTAATTTGTGGAATATAATTTTTTTCAGGCTTTGTGAGGTTATCCCTTAAACGCACAGCTAGATAATTGTAATGTTAAAAGCATTAGAGGTGAACACGTCTTTTAAATAAGTATTTAAGAAAAAGAATGCTGATGCTTCAGGAATGAAACATTACTCTCACAACGCACTGTATATTTGGGCAGAGGGAGTCTCAAGTGACCAGAATGGGTCAGTACCACATAACATCACACAACCTTAACTATCGCACTAAACTTTAACTGCGCAAAGTAACAACTGAAATATAAAAATGCACAAAATATACATATATTGTACATACACGCGATGTGTGCAGATTGTATATCTCTATAAAAATGTCTCATCTTTACTGGTTTTCGACCTTACATGCACACTCGAGATGTGACATTTGATGACACTATAGGGCTTTATGATTGGTTGGCATTTATGATTCTCTTTCAATGACAGAAGAGACACAACTGGGGCAAATGGAGCTTAACACTAAGACCAAAGCTGAGTGTCCTAACATGTTATCACACACCACCGAACAACCTCAGCACGGCAGGGCAGCATCCACATACTAGACAGGCACACAGAGGGGTGACGTGTAAATCCATTCCACAAGTTCAGAAAACTTTTAATATTGGCTCAGCTTGTTGCAGATAATCCACCAAAAAAAAATAGAATCGAACACATACAGAAACGAGAAAAGACGACAAATGGATTCGCAAATTAAGGCTGCCCTTAGAACCCTAGAATGTTATTAAAAATGACTTGCTATGGAAAACAGCTTGAAAAAAGTAGAGACCTGCATGAAAGTAAACCTAGAGGTTAGAAGGGTCAACAGAATATTTGAGATGTTGGTCAGGTGTGAACCAAATCCTGCTGATTCTCAGCCGAGCCTCACTAGCCTTTCAACACCTATGAAAAGTTACATTTTAGTTAAATTTAAACCACGCTCAGAAGTACTTAGAAGTGGAAACAAAAGTCACATGTCAATAAATAAACCTACGAGAACCAAAACTGCGAAAAATTCATCTAACGAAGTCAAGAAACAGTGCATGCCACAGGACGACAAGCAGATCTGTCTGGAGGAAGGACGGAACAAGTGGAAGGCAAGATTGGAGGTCAAGGCAACAAAGAGATTTGGGTAACTGACAGGATCTTTTTTAAACTCGTTTTAAAGCTACGCTGAGATTAATGTGAGCCACTCTTGGGCGGGGCGTGGAAGTGGTGTGCGAATGAAGGACAGGTTACGCTAAAGTAAAAATCACTCCTCCATCACTGGCTTTCCTCCTCTCAAAAAACAGCCTTTTTTTGTTGTAATTTAAAGATTATTTCTGCGCATTCTTTTCCTTCAGAGAGGTGGGGCGTAGTGGCGAGAGATGAGCCACAAGGTGAAGGTGGAAAGGGTCAAGATTTTAGTTGAAGCCGGTGTCGGTGTGGTAGGTGGTATGGTAACCGTCGGTTGTTAGCTGGGTGGTTTCCGTGGCCGACGTAGGTTGCATCACGATAGGCTCACCTCCACCTGCCTCTGCATGGGGATAATGGAGGCAATAACATGAGAAGTGCTATACAATACATTTTTTAACCTATATGATCTATATCATGTATGACATATGTGAACCTCTCTCATCGGACTGCAGCTGGGCCTCTAAGTCTTCGGGAGAGACATAGAAATCTTGCTCCTGCCCTTCGGGTGGGCGTGGCTTACACTTCCCACAGCAGCAGTTACAACAACAGCACAGGCAACAGCAGAAATAACAGCCAGTGGCCAGGCCGCAGAAAATAAACAGAGCCTGTAGGGGGAGACATAGAGTAAGATGACCAATTAATGGGGCTCAATAGGCATCAATTGTTTTTTTACTGCATGTAATTTGTTGAAATGAAATATTTTCAGATATGAAATACTACTTTTTATTATAAACATTTTTAGGCCTCAATATTCTATGAGTGTGACATATAAGATGTATAGAATTAAAACTGTCATTTTGTACGACTGGCTAAACGTTTTTCTTCATACAGCAGTAAAACCTCTTGAAATATAATGATGATTTACACAAATGTAGGGTGTGAACTCCACAGCTTCTCAAAGGGCTTATAATAGTTAAACAAAACCCGCCCAAAACACTGAACTGGGTCCTACCTTGGCCCACCAGCTCGACAGAACAAAGTAGGTGTTGACGTTCTCCTCCCCAAACTGTTCAGCCACATACAGACCCAGAGAGCCGTACTTGTCATAGATGTTTCTCTTTGTGGAGTCGTTGAGGATGGCGTGAGCATTGTTTATCTCCTTGAACTTTTCTGCTGCCTCGGGGTTGTCGGGGTTCTTGTCAGGGTGATATTTCAATGCCAGTTTCCTTTGAAAGTTCAGTTCAAAAGTTCATAAACATTATTTTCATTCATTCACTACAGATAATAAACAGTGACTGAGATGCATTTAAAACCAGTATACTCTATAATATAAAATCGTTTTAATTTACATTTTACTAAATGTTGTATAATTAGTGTACTTCATTATAAAACTAGTATCATTAATATTGTTTAATGTAGCACTGTGTCCTGTGCTTGTCTTTTGTAAGCCTACTATATAGGCTATACTGTAGCTGGCTAAAATGACAAAGCTAAGAGACTACATGTAATATTTGTACTTTTAAAAATGTATTTGATATACCACAGGACTGTATAAGTGAACTGCAAAGATGCTAAAGAGAAATTAAAAATAGTGCAATACACAGACTAGCATGTAAATGTCTACAGATGCACAATACCATAAAACCTCTTAAAAAACCTTCATAGGGAGTGACATATAGTGCGGTGCTAGAATAGAGCATGCAGCTGCAGAACTGTGCAGTGAACAGTCCCTGAATGCACTTAATGTTATTGAGCTGCATTTAGTCGATAAGCGTGTGGTGAAAACCGGTGAAAGTGAACAGCAGAGCAGCACGCAGAGATGCTGAGGGACAGCAGCGACTTCTCCATCTCACCTGTAAGACTTCTTGATGTCATCCACAGTAGCCAGTTTTTCGACTCCCAGCACCTGGTAGAGGGATTCTCCAGATGTGGAGAGCGTACGCTGCCTCTGCTGCTCAGCCATGGTACTTCAGGTCCTAAACAATCTGATCAGAAACACACACAAACGATCTCCTGCGTGATGACGTCACAAAAGTGTCAAAGTATCTTGGTTTAATAGGAGTTTCAAAGCCATTAACCTTCTCTTTCTCTCTCTCTCTCTCTCTTTGTTTAGTTACCATAACACAGTGTCAATATAAACTCTTGCCCTGTCAGTCTGAATGCAGAGGATTGTGGGTAATGAGAGGACAGAAAACATATTGTCAAGCACCATCCTAAATGACACAAAAAAAACGGCCAAACGCCCCTGGAGGGAAACCCTTTAAAAGTAGTAAAAAAAACAAATTGCACTGATTTTAAAATGATGATAAAAATCACACAACAGATCATCACTCTTACGTGATGCGCTCTTAACAAAGTTTATTGACTGTTTGGAAACCCTTAGAATTGTTAAAAATATACAGATTCTAAATTTGCCTCTAAAACCCAAAGGACACAGAAATGCATCAGATGAACAGCCTGCACACAGAACAAGCCTGAGAGTCACCATATCATCATTTGAGGTTTAAACACCAAACCACTCAAGATAATTAGTAGGTTAAATGGACTTCTAATCAATACTGCAACTTAGAAATAAATCAGAGCAGCTGGGCCCTTTAAAATGAAGGTTTTAACGGGGTCCAACCAACACAGAACATTTTGCTTGTCTTTTCTGTTTAACATGTTCTCTGTACATATCTACACCTTTCCTGTTCCTCTGTCACAGCTTTATATTCATGCTATTTAAGAACACAGAAATATCACAAAAAATGAGACCTTGCACGACCGCACACCAGTTCGGTGAAATCTGAACTAATCCTTTAACGATGACATCATAAACGGACATCTCCAGTGATTACCCATGATTCACCAGCTGACTCACGCTTCTGTCAGCTGATTCGTTCACGCAGGTTCCCAGCAAGAGAAACCAATACAGATCACAGATGACTGTTTTCAGCAGATGTCATATTCACAATATAGCAAGGTGATGACAACATCCTACAAATGTTAACCTGTGCATGCAGTCAAATTAATATTGTGATTTGTAGATTATAACGTGATAAAAAAGACTGGCACTGTTTTAAAGCAGTTGACATACTGTGTGAGAATTAAACAACGTTAAAATGTTTGTCTCATCATGTTTGGGGCGGCTTGCATTTGTGTCTGATGAATCTTGAGAACAGACAGCTGACTGTCGTATCTCAGCTAGTTTACTCAGCACTGCCAGACTAATAATTCGCACAAGCACGCATTACTCTTGAGAGGGAAAGAATGGGACTTCTTTAAGAAAATTAAACATGGCATTGAGCCCAAAGCAATTGATCGGTTTTAACTACAAAATATTTGTGCACAGTTTTGTCTGTTTTATTAGAAAACGTCTGCTCACAGGATAAATATGAAAAGTGTGTTACGTTAAACGAAAGCAGCAACGAGAAATGTGGTATTTTATCATTTAAAGCTGGCTTTGATGATAAAAATCGCCAATGCCATGCATTATGCCTGGACGATTGACTTGATAATTCTTTCCAGAACCATCAGCAGGATTCAGTCGCTGGGTAGCTAGTCACGAACGGGCCTGCCTGCATCCAACAGCACATCGCTCATCAAAGCTATGGCTGTTTTAAATGTTAGTAAGCTGCAACCATGACTGTTAGGAAATTCGGAAGGAAATTCGTAGTTCGACAGAGACTTTAATGTCCAAAATGCTGTAGCTAGATTTTTTTGCACAGGCAATATATAACAATTACGTTTTTTAGATGCTTACGTTTTGCTTACGGGCGCACTAGAGAACCCTAAACAGACGCGCTATTTAATCCATATTCAGAAGCGCGCGTTTCATTAAACATTAAATGTCGCACAGTATGTCATTTAGTAAAGCACAAAGCATGTGTTACTATTTAAATGCAATGGCATCAAAACAAATCGCACATTCACTCATTCATTCGTATCGATATGACGATCTAAGTAATAAACGATTTTATTTGGTCTTCTGAAGGCACCAAACAGCGTTATATTTAATACGACATAATACAACAGAAGTAATACAACATATTACTTCTGTTCTACATCACCAGGAGAGACTCCGTTGCTTTGGTTTGCTCTGCGCTCCAGCATCCATATTACCGTGGCCTGTTAGCTCGCGCTCCCGTTGCACAGAGTAAGCCAAATTCAGCCAAACCCGCTGATAAATCGAAAAAGAAGGGAGACGAGTGCTTCTTATTGAGGTGTTATATGTCTTTAACGCATGCAACGCTTACCGTTTCGTCGGCCCCGACACACGGCGTCTTGATGTAATATCAGTGCAGTAAGGAAACCGATGTTAATTTTGTGGTTGCATCCCCAGGAACCGCGCGTTCACGTAAGTGTACCAGATGCAGCAGATCTCGCCTGACTCCGCCCACCCGCAGCGTCAGCACGACGTGCGCGTAACCCCCTGTTAAAACCGAATGAAAAGGTTTACGCTCTAATCAACGGGAAATTGCGAAGCTTATAAAAATCAAAGATTACTTCCGCATTGCACGATGTCTAGTGTGTTTAAATAAGAATGCACGTCTTGGAATTCACTATTACTATGGTACTGTTCACAATTATACTCAATGTTTTACAGCGAGTTGTGATTTTTTGCACTTGCTCCTGCAGCCTTGCTGCTCTGTCGCCACCTTCTGGCGAGTGAAAGACATGCATATGACCCAATCTGATACAAATTAAAATGTTAAATTATTAATATATACATTATATATATATATATATATATATATATATATATATATAATGTTGCATTTTATAAATTGCTTAATTTAATTATAATTATACACAATTATATATAGTTTTAATAATTTTTTTATTATAACATATAAGACTTACAAAATGGCACACTGTTTCATATTAAATAAAACGTTCTGAAATGTTTCATGGTCTGTATATTTTATCATGAATCATTTTCATCAATTCTTGCCAAACATTTTAATACATAACACATACAGTTGAATGAATTAAATACATACAATAATATACATTGTGCTTTGCTGTGTTGTAATGAAAACAGCATTGATCCGTTACATATTTTACAACTTCTGTCATTATGTCTGTTCACAGAATGTTGCCTGTGTTACAGATGAAAAACATCCACACTGTTAAGCAGAGAGACAGATACTAAACCCACAATACTATTATCATGTTCAGAGAATATAGGGTTAATCCAGCACGTCAACTCGCTTTGCTTTACCCAACACAATAAATATAGTGACACCAATGATGTTCACCAGAGCCAAGAGTGAGAACACAGTCACCCAGGAACCTGTGACCTCAATCATGTATCCAGATATATACACCATCAGCAAACCTGTGAAGTACAGTAAACAAGGGAAAGAATCATTTTACTACCTTCTCCATTAGTTTGTGTTCAGAGAGCTATGGTCTGTATAATGTCACTGGTTAATATACAGAAGAGTGGATTATAATTCTGTTCTTGTTTATTAATTTCTAGAACATGGTGCTGGCAACAACAAGGTCATGGGTTTAATTCCCAGGGAACACACACACACACACACACACACTAACCTAATGTATACTTTGAATCCACTGTAAATGGCTTTGGTAAATGTAAACGACTCACCAGTAAAAGCAGCACATGTATTCATAACCCCTGTAAATAAACAAAAGCGACATTCAGAAAACCCCAAAACACATTGCATTGCATGAGACTCACTTCAAAGTAACTCAAAATTTTGAAAACCATTTAGTGAACACTGTCACAATGATAAGAATGAAAAAATAAATAAAATAAAAATGATGGCCAATCAACTCCCTAAACACTGATTATTTATCTAAAAAAAGTTTGTGGAGCCAGAGGTACACTTACCAAACAGGGCTCCCGCACATGATGGCGCCAGGTCATGCACGTTCACTGAACCCCCACTGTACGCACGCACACACACACACACACACACACACACACACACAGACATATACTTAGGCATATTTAAGCAACAAGGTGTGAAAATGTACAGATGTACTACACTGTAAAGAGAGGGAAACAGCTTTAAGTGCATTACTGCTGTTACACAAAAATATTAAGGAAGCAATGTTACATTTTTTTAAAGTAGTGGAAAAAGATACAGCAACGTACAGTATGTATAAGAAAGTTAATTCTTACCTGTTATTAAAGGTAGACAGGCCAATAGCCAGAGACACGCAAGCAACAGCTTGGCTAAAATTGCTCGTCTTACAGAGAAGGAAGATGAACACACTGGCTATCCCCATAGCACAGAACTGAACAAACATGTTCCAAACAGACACACACAAACAAAATACAGATCACAGATCTCATACAAATGCATTGTGCTTCTGTTTCACGTATAATATATTCGGATCTATTTATTGACTGTTTACCACAATAAACGTAACTGTTGCAGGTGACACAAATTGTAGCTACAAGGGACAAGTAACTACTGTACATTTAATAAATCACATTTATTTATTTACACTGTATAAGGAAACACAGTAAAGCTCATAGCTGATGTAATGTTACCTGCATCATTTTCCTTACAGTTGCTGTCTCAAAACCTGAGATAAAGACAAATGGTTCAATATGTGACTGTTACATCATACCAATCATACAAGAGGGTGTTTAGGACCAGAAACTGCCGTTTAGACTGGGAGAAATAATGTTCAACCTTGTTTAATGAGATGATCAGAGATGCAGCCTCCGAACAGTGAAGTAGGCATAGCCACAAACCAAGGGACCATATTAAACACCCAATCCTGTCATCAAACAAATGGGAAAAGGCTTTAAAAATGACATCAAACGGCCAGAAAAGAAGTTCAGCTGAGGATGCTGCATCGATTTCATTCAGAACCACAATCAAAGGCTTGATTTTAAATACGTAGGGATGAAAGCATCAAACCCTCATTCACTTCCTCTAGTCTGCTTGAGTGGAGGAAATTGCTCCCATTGGGTCACATTGAGTACAGAGCTCATGCATCATCTTATGTTTAAACATTTCATTTAGCAGTTCTGAGTACAGAGAGATTTCTAGGAACGTTTTAATCAGCACTTTTACATGAATTCGATCGCTCGAATCACCCGCAGCTTCATGAAAAGGAGGTCAAAAGGCAAGTGCGCTAACAGTGTTAGAACCAATCCACCTATATGAAGGTGTCGGAAATGACAGGGAGGGAAACAAGCATTGAGACAGACTAATGTGTGGTGCTTCAACAACTGGGGTACCTTGGAATGAGGAAACGTCTCCTTGAAGTAAGTTGGTAGCCATGACATGAGGGTGTAATAGGTGCTACTAAAGCAGAGATGGGCAATGATCATGGCCCTAAGACACACACACAAACACACACACACACGCGCTATGAGAAAACTCTCTGCACAAATATTAACAAATGTTTAGGTTGACACAACAGCTTTTGATGAAATTGCACTCATTAAGGCCACCAACGTCTAACTTCACACTAGACCGTATAGCACATTTAAATAATTTCAATGAAAACACTTTTTGTATTTTGTAATTTGGGTCTGTAAAATTAGCATGTAATTTCTTGGCACACAAGCTACTGCACTCATTTTAAAACCTCGCTTTGGTCAGAACTTTCAGAACTTTTTTAAGATCTGTTTTTTTATTGATTTATGGTCTGAAAAGTCAATTAGGCAAAGCTCAAAATGGAAATCCAGGACGATGAAACAAAGAGTGAAAGCTCACCACCTGCAACGTGACAATGAGAAAGATGTAAACATGTAAACGTGTTTATTTATTTAAAAGCTCACCAGACGCAAGGCTCTTTGAGGAGATACAGCCAGCGGGTTCTGAAAGCCCCTGACTCAGATTCAGTAATGCAACTGCTGCTAATGCACACTGAGTCACAGGAGTACACTGGACCTGTGCGTTAAAAACAATTACACAGTCAGCATTAACACTGCATGATTAGAGCCATAGTAATGGTACCATACGCTGTCAAATTCAAAACCATGGAAGATGCTGTAAACACCATTTCTGAACTTCAGTAAGATATAACAGAGACCTCAGTACAGAATTCTTTAGTTCTGTGGTGCTGCGTGGTGAGTCAGATTATTGAAAACAGAGTGTCGAGAAATAACACCGTCAACAAGAAAAAGGCCACATTTTTCTATTCACACGGTTGCTATGGCAAACAGATGCTGAAGTCAACACTGATTGTTTTGGATGATGCTTGCCTGGGAGACTCGGTTACGCCAAATCTTTTATCTTTTGATCAATAAACTCACATCCCCAAAAGAGTGTAGAAAATATTACCAGAAACCACACTAACACAAACATTCATCAGGCAGCGATAAGACAGCTAAATAAATCTGGATTATTACCTTGCAGAAGACATTTCCATACACAATAGACCCAGCAAGCAGCAAGGAGACCAGCTCCATAAAACACACTTTCCCATCCAAACCAGTCCAGCATCAGGGAACCTACACCTCCAACCAGCAGCATCCTGAGAGAAACCATGTCTTGTAATCAGGATCAGCCTCACTTATGAAACCATGTACAGTGTGGAACAGCTACAATATGAGTAAACCAATGTGCAGTATGTACATCCAGTAAACTCAGCTTATCAGTTTAAATCAAGCCTGAGGTTGAATGCACAAAATTGTTAGAAAAAGAATACTGATCCAGAATCAGATTTTACTGATCACAACTTAATACACAAGTTACTAAGACAAATACACAAAGACAAAGGATTAATGATTCTGATGCAGGACTCTGTGTGTCAGTTTCCTGCAGTATGTTGCGTATTATTCGTACCCTAGGTAGCAACCACAGGCCAGAGTGCTCATCAAAAATCCTCTCTCTCCCTCCGTCACACGCTGCGCACAGACGCTGGCTAAAGAAGGGAAGTGAACTCCTAAAAACACAAGCGATAACAGCACAAACTCACATTCATGTTCTTCTCCGCTGGCTTTATCTGTTCCAGCAACTAAGCCTGTGTGTCTTTGTAATTACACGTAAATAATGGTCACTATTAAATATCTTGCCGGGGCAAATGAAAAATTATGTCTGCACAACTACATTAGCCGCTTATATAAATAAAGGTGAGTTCATTTTAATGAAACTAATTTAGACCCACCCTGGTAATTGCATCTAGTGCCCCAAGCACCTGACTTACTGGCTGTAAGACTAGTTCTAGTTTAACAGGCTTATGTAGACTGACCTTGCATTACACCCATGAGAAACCTAGCCATTGTCATGGTAACAATAGGTCGGATTCCCACGTTGGCCAGAATTGGGGTAATAGCTGTCATGGCTGCCCAGGAAGTTGTAGATAGCAACAGAACTCTCTCTCCTCCTATTCTGCCAAAAAATGCAAGAAACAATAAATAACATTATCATCATACCCCACCATCAGTCCATGACTGATTTGCGATCTGTCTCTCTCACCTGTCACTGACATGGCCTCCAAGTACCTGAGTGAAACAGTAACCCCAGAAAAAAGCCCCCAGCACCATGCCCGTCTCTGTCTTGCTCCATCCAAACTCTTTCGCCATGGTGACGGCACAGATTGGCATGGCCATCCGTGACCAGTAGACAAGGCATGTGACCAACAAAAGCACCAGCGTCCATGTTCGAGCCAGTTGCCTAAAGTTAGTGGGACATTACAATGAAAACACCATCATTACACCAACCAGAGCATACGGTAAACATATGTATTAGCTTTCCTGTAAGAGTAGAAGGTGGAGCAGTTACTCTGTATAACAAGACAACATTTTATATCAATAGATCTTACAAACACAGGTGTGGCCATCAGAATAAACAAACGTTATGTGACGCACAGGAAAATCATCTTCCCTTTTGAATAAACAATAAGAGCACTTTAATTGTCGACTGTCAGTTTGAATGTCTTTTTACTCAAATGTCACAATAATTCTATGCAAGTCTATATAGTTATGTTACCATATGAAGTGGAAGAATGAATTGCCTTGCTCATTCAAAGCCAGAACCTGTTAGTAACAAATGTTTTTATGTTTGTATTGGATTCTCTTTATGTTTGATAAAGGCCCGGCTGGCAGCCAACCCTATGAGGTTTAAAATGAAGATGATTACCATGACCACGGTATCTGCACGGTTCTTTAAGGTTTTTTTAGGTTTGTTAGAGACGGCCTCTCCATCAACAGCGTCACCAAGGGACCACGGAGATTAAGAAAGCTACGCGATTTCTACGCAACAGTTGCCAAGACGCCAAAATACAGGAGGGAGGATGGAGTAAATAACGTGACTGCTTTTAGTGCTTCTGCTCGCGGAATTACGTTAAATAAACGTAATATGTTAATGCAGCCACTTATACTCTCAGCTCACGTTAGAGATACACAAATCGTAATTTACCACATCAAAGTTTTCTCATACCTTGTCCATACTGCTGTCTTGTTACTTTCAGCAACCTTTAAGCCCGACTTTCTGAAAGGTGTTTTCAGAGAGTTCACATGTAGTTTGAAGCTGTTCGATTCTTTTTCAGCAGCCATTAAATACACCAGCTGTTGCTGAACCGGACCCTCTGATCCGGCTGTCACCGACTACATTTTTGGAGACACAGGTAACAAACACAACAGTGGGCGGGGCCGACTGCTGCCACGCCCATAATTGAAGTTTCGATCTTCTGGCTCTAAGCACGTTAGGAATGTGGTCACGCTTGTAAAACTCGCACACATTATTTATGTATAAACAAAATTCACCTTACAATGAAGACTTTGATTTATCATGGGTAAGAACATGGGTAAACTAGGCTTACTGTGAAATCAACAACATCCCAAACAAGCAGTATAAAATGAAACAAAAATTTGATTTAAAATCATAAAATTAACTAACATTAAATAACATAAAACCATAAATTAACATAGTTTATACAATGTAAGTCTAAAGCCATCCCATAAACATTCTGTAATTTGACATTACCAGCATCTATGACAGCACATAAATAAAACATAACATTCTGTTGTTAGATACATGACAAAGATGTTATTTAACTAAAGATATTTATTTAAATCTACCAAAGGGTACATAATTAAAGAAACATTATTTTGCAAAGAATTTGTTCAAAAACTTTAAAATTAAAGCATTTCCCAAGTCAGATAAATTATATTATAGGCCTCTGAGGTAACCAATATAAACCCTGAAGACTTGTCCAAACACAAACTGATACTGCAACTATATCTTCAAGAGAAAGAGCTTTTATTACCATCACAGATAATAACAGATTCCAATAAAATGTAGATTTACTGTTCTCCATCAGTATAGTTCTTTTATAGAGGGATCAAGAAAAGACATTACATATAGACATCATATATATTTGCCATCCAGTCACTCACTGACTGTTTAAATAGTAAAAAATTACAAATGTGTCCATGTAGATATCAGTCTCTACTTGGGGTCCTCAATGTTGCCCTTGCTGAGGTGTCATTCTGGAGTATTTTATTTGTTTCTCATTCTTTTTCTTCGTTCTGAGCCCACAGTAAAAGCTTTAGAAGCTTTGCTAATTTTGGAGTGTATTCCCTGTTCTGATCTAATACAGCCTGGTTCACCTCACTCCATACCTATAGAGGGAGACAGAACCCGGCATTTAAGGAACAATGGCAGCACATACCCCAAATACAGTAATGCTCCTATTGTATAAGAAGTGTAGATACATTTGGTATTGTGTTGATGCAGAACTATTCATGATGTATATTTATTAACACAAAGATTCTGAACTCATTATGACGGTTATGTCCTATTCAAGTAAACACAAACCTTCTGTCTCTGCATCACGTTGAGCAGGTCTCCAAACAGCAATTCCTCTGGGTTGTCACAAGTAAGCGACGCCAGGGTCTGCTCCATCTCTTTAAGACATTCCCTGCCCTCCTCTTCCTGCTCGACTGAGCAGCTGCGACTGAGCAAATCCCAGCTCTTCCTCAGTCTCCCGCAAACAGATCAGCTCCATCAGATGTTGCTGCTAAAAAGGGAAGCGAGCAAACTGGTAACTCTTTGCTACTCCACCTAAAGGTTGTGTTTACAGTAAACACTAACTGCATCTTTAAACTGTAAACATTCAGCATCTTTTCAGCATTTTTCATGCTTTGTCTTCTAGAATGGAACCGAGGGTTTCAATAATACCTTAACTTATACATTGATGACAAATACAACATGGCCATTTTGGGTATTTTCTGGGTATTTTCCCAGCATGCATTTGTGTCAAGGAGTTCTGAGTGGAGGCTGTTAATGAGAACAATGGCTTCCTGGATCTGACGTTTCAGAACCGTTTCCCTGATCTTTATCCTCTCATCCAGAAAGTCCAGACCCACGTTTGGTTCAATCCAAGACTCCATACAAAACTTTTCTGCTGCCTGTTTAAAGCCCTCTGTGGAACAGAAACATTTTCACTGGGGCAATTGTGCATCTGGGATTTAATTGTGGCACAAAACAGTTAATAAAACAGTTAATAAAAAGTTACAGAATATAGTATACATTATACTATATTCTGTTACAGTACAGTATTTACAGTTACAGTATGCTTTATAACTGGTGAACTAATACAAGCTGGGTCAATACATAGCCTACCTGTTACCAAATAGTTTATGATGAGCCTATTCGTATCCATCCGTTGAATATGCACATTTTTCCATATTATCCATCCATTCTTCCTATGTAATATCTTCAGGCTTTTCTGAATAACTCATCATTGAGACTCTGTGGCAGATATGACACAGTAAAAACAAACATGCTTTTGGGCATATGTGAGTAATTTGCCCGCGCTTTTGTCTTTAAATGTAATTGTCAGAGCAGAGGTTTCATGTACGTATTTTCCGGAAGTTAATGTTATTAAACACGGAAGCTTTTTAATCATTTAAGAGGACTACGGTTTACATTTTCACGGTGTTTCGGTTCTCAGACAGCACAGGACAACCAACTACGTACGCGACGTACAAAAATAATGATGACACATGTGCAATTGACAGTTAATTTTAAAAAATCACTATAAACGAATGAATATTTTTGCGTCCTAAATAATTATGTTGTATGAGGATAAAAAAAATAACTCGACTCTTGCATATGCAACAACGAGTATACATAGTTCTTGCATATGTATTTGTGAGCAGGTGTTTTTCTACAAATGCTATTTTATCAGAGAAAAACCAATGCACCTTATTATTAATTTAAGTTTTTTGTTTATTTATGTGATTTGGCTTCTGAAAAATAAGAAGAATTGCGATTAAATACTTACTGTTTACAATCATGAATAGCGGTGGGCCATGGCTAAGATCACGCGATACCAGAACAATTCTCGTAAGGAGACTTGAGGAGAGATCAGTGATTGGTCAGAATACTGACGTCACGGTTGCTGTGGCAAAGCTGGCAGGGTTGCTAGATTAGGTCCACACAGATTTCTTTTATTTACGCAAAATTGAAACGTATATGAAAAAGTTTATTGATTTATTTACAATTTAAATATTTGAAATGATATAAATTCGATGGAAAGTTAACATAACAATGGAAAAGTGTTCTAATATATTTTAATAGTATTTTCAATTTATTAGTCTCCAAATGTGTCTTATCGTCTTACCTAACACAACACTGTTATTGCAAACACAGGCACTAAAATAAAGGGACAGAAAGATAATGGATTATGTCTCAGATATTAGATCGGACTGTCACCTTTATTATGAGGATTCAGGAATGGAAAATCCCGTTAAGAGTACGGGGGAAAGGAGGGGGAGATTTGAGTCGCAACATGGTCCCATATAGTACAACGTTATACAGTACAATAGAAATCTATTGTTGATGTCCCCTCCTTGTCATAACATTAAAATTACAACAGCCAGTATTAAGTTCTAACCAGACATCGTGAGCTAGAAATGTGTTTGTTTATTTTGTTTGTGCCTTCAGGTTGAACCACACCATATGTTATTTCTCGAACAAAACATGTGATGCAAGAATAAATCCTTTTGTGTATTTGTTAATGCAATACTGACTTCATATAAACAGAAAAACACATTTGGAATGTCGATTTATTTGCAGAGTAAATATGTAAGCTTCTTTTTTCACAATTTTAGCTACTACACACATTATACGCGTAAAAATGTTATTTTGGAATGACTGGACCACGCTTTTAGTATTTACTAAAACGTGCTTATAATCCTCAAAGAAATTATAAAAGACCAAAGAATATATGTTATAATACTGTGTTTGTGTGGCCATGGTACCGTAATGTTGGTAACCTTGTCGTTTTAAAGTAAAATTAAAAAGGGATCAATGTATTTACAAAACCAATAATACATAAAACAACGCTGTTGTTAACGTTTCCATTAAGTAACAAAACCCGTAAAAATGTAATTCTGAAAGTTCTAATAACGTTCAAAACGTCCAGCTTTTAAGACGTTGTATTAACGTTGTTGCTTGTTTTTAAGAGCGTTATTCAAATATTTGAAATTTGTAACGTTTTTAAAACATATATAACGTGAAAAAGGTTGTGCTAACGTTACTGCAAGAATGTTTTTGATACCTTTAAGATAACTTGTAGAGAACGTTAGCCAATGTTCTATGAAGGTTTCCTAACTGGGTTTCCCCTTTAGTTTCTTTTCCACAACACAAAAGCTCTTTTTGACCGAAAACACTATTTGTGTAATGTGAATCATTCCAAAAGACAATTTCTAGTCTAGTTGACCACACTATATTTTACATTGCACATATGTATTTGCATAGCTGATTGTAATATAAAGAACTACATTTGCTGTGAAAATATTTTGTTAATGATAACACATCATAAATGTTATTACTACATCAATAGTTTACTCATAATTAAATATAAAGTAATTAATCAAATGAAATATAAAACTTTACTCGGCGTGTATGGTATGACAGCTCAGGTAGATCGTGCATGCGCCTGCGTTCACGCGCATTTATGATAAACCGCAACAATCTGGGCTGTTCTTCTGTTCGCCATGAAATTCCTATGAAATTCATCTTCCAAATATTAATAACGTTTTATTTTCGGCTCTGGTGTCGTCTCTTTGATTCCGTTATGGTCAGTACGGGTCAGTAATTCGTCGGACCGGTGTGGGGGAACACTATCACCGATATTTTGGGCATACAGCTCATGGAGGTGCAGAAGAGCAGACCACAGCCTTGATCACCAGCTATTATTTTATTCCCTTCCTCGTTGTTCATGCTGTCAGTAATTCGTCCAACGTCCTTTAAGTTTAACGTCTGCTTAAGTTTGTCGCTAACCAGGGGAAAGTTTTCAAGGATTAGCCTTTGTCTAAGCAAATCTGGCTCCGTCGACAAACATAAACAGGCGCGGTTACACGCCTGATACATACGTAATGATACATATTTTTCCTTTAACGTGGTGAACGGTCCAAATTATTTTCCATGTTTAGTCCACATCCACACTGCGCATAACACACCATTATGTTCGACCAACAGTAAATGTGTGTTATGAGAAATATGGAAAATATATGTTTGCTTTTTTTAAATAAAATGATGGCACTGTATAGTTACTAGATTTTGATTTTCTAAGATATCTGAAACATGATTGTGAGGAATAGAAGAGCTGGCTTTGCTGTTCAAAAGTGGATCATCATGCCAAATTACTGCTGGAAGACAGTTAATCTACCCAGTGTGGAAAAACAGTATGCAAGAGAGTGCACACGTTACACATTTCCAAAATATCCCAAAAGAGTCAGAGAGAGACACATATAAACACACTGTTTATAGGCTTGATGCACAAAAGGTGCATTCTGAAGGTGCACAAAGATTCCGAAAACATCATAAAAATCAAATTGATAAACATATATCAGATTAAACTCGTATTTTGAAACACAAAATTGTCATAATTTGTCAGATAGACAATTCTATAAAGCTTGGTCATTTCACACAGTATATAATTCAAGTAGATGATGCTTAGTTACCCACAGCACTCAAAATCTTTTCATGAATAAAGCAATAGTGTTATTAAATTATAAAATGACATGGATCGTTTAACCACTGAATCATATGTATTACTGTCACTTTGGCTGATCTCCTCAATATCTTTCCTTTCTTAACATTGTAGAGAGAATGATCAACTGTTTAAAATGTTATAAGCCATGCCAGTTGATCAAAAACACAATGCATAACAAAATTCCTTTATCAAAATTAAAAAAATGCAGTCTGATTAATTAGTCATCATTTACTAATGCAAATGAGCATGATTAGAAATTAGACTCCCAGTGCTGGTGGAATCCTGAGCATGTGGAGGGGGTTGATGGAGTGCAATCAACTATTTTGTGATAAGAAGCAACACATCTGTTTAATAATTGAGAGTCGAAGGCCTAATTTGTTTATTGTAATCATTCAAATTCAAACACGTTTTCATTAGCCGTGCAAAATATGCTGAAAGAAATGATTACCTCTTTTTGCATCATTTTGGTGATGCTGGATAAACAAATGATACTTTGCAAATTCCAGCCACAAATATTGGTTGCTCACACACATGGCGTTAAAGAATTAGAAATGGAATTTTATTTTCTTATTGAATTAATCAAAGTCAAACTTTATTCAAATCCATGTGAGTAGATCACATCAGCACATTTCTTTCATCAAATCACTAGTGAAGGACAGTCCTCCAGAACTCAGCAAGAAATACACCACATGACCTCACAGATGAGGACTATTTATGTGAAGTGCTGCACAAGAACCAAAGGTGGGTCAAAAGGTGCACTGATTAGGCATTAATGTGGACACACTTTATTTTTGCTATTATTATTCTAAATTAATCCCTTTTTAATTGTGAATTAAGTAATGCTGAATGAAAAATAAGAAGAAAACGTTTTGGCAGCAATAATAATTAAACACATAACATCCAAGTAAATATGGTTGTTGATTTTCCTCCAGATTAACAGACTCTGCATCTTAATGAAATATTTAAAGAATATCAACAAATTTCTCAACCAAACAAGATTTACGAGACCAAACTCGTCATGTAAATATTTAAACCAGTTTTACTTATAAAACCTGACACCATTAAAATATAATAATGTTCCGGAAATGTATTCAGGTGCACTAATAACTTTATTCACAATATCACAAAAACGTTCACAAGAATTATAAATACTATCTTGTAATACTATCTTTCTGCCAGATCTTGATAAAACGCATCTTTCTACCACATAGATTTCTGCTGCCTATTGCTGTGAGCAGCCGCGCGAGACTGGAGATGCCAGGTGAGAGTCACACTTCATCACTTATCACCAGATTCACTCACTGGACTGCTGGCTGTGGGGAGATGGGGGTCCCTGAGTAGGAAGTGGGGTGAAAGTAAAACGTGTTGCCGAGCGACTGAATTATAGTTGCTATGGTGAACTTGAGTTGAGCAGCTGGTCCAATCAGCTGAGACATGTAGGGCATAGTGGATCTTATACTGAAGAGAGTGATGTAGAAACACGTGGGAGGAAGGGTGGGGGTGGGGGTGGGGGGATAAAACAGGAAGAAAATAAGAGGAAAAGGAAGAACATGAGGGAGCAGTGAAAGAAGATGGGTAAATAAAGGAGATGGAGGGATGGAGAAAAAGAAAAGAAAGCTACATGATATGAAAAGCTGTTTGAAAGCTCAACATTTACTCCCAGAGTTTATTTCATTAAAACAAATTGATTGATGATTATTGATGATTATTATAATCAGCACACTCCTCAAACAAGCCTTTTTGTCATGGTTACTTTGTATTTCCAACCTACTTATTTATTTATTTTTTATTTATTTACTTATCTATCTTATATGTTTTTGCTTTATCTATGTTTGTGCCATGAAATGCATCTACTTTTAATGATTTGTGTACATTTTGTGTTTATGACCGTAATGATCTGTATTTTGTGTATTTTTGTAGTTTTTTACATTTTTGTTTTAGATTCGTTTATTTCCATACGTAAGACACAGTCACTATTTAAAACATATGAATTTCACCGAATGTGCGGGGTTAAACGTCTTTTAATAATCCTTTCAAGAATATGAGGAGTCTTTGACCTCGCCAACAGGGTTAGATATACATGACAGTAGAAGCAGGTGCAGGCAGTTACTTTAACTCAATAGGCTTTTTCAGCTATTATTCATCTACATTATCTTGAGTCCTCGTCAATGACAAAGACGCTAAGTCGCACCCCTGCATCACCAAAGCCTCCCTCCTGCACTGACTTGCATTTGTGGTGACGTTTGTGATGAAGAGGCCCAGGTAGCGCGGTGGGGTGGACAGGCCGCTGAAGGAGCCGAGGCTCACTGGATGAATAGTTCAGGCGTTATTGTAATGCAAAGACACAACTCCTCCCTCGCACAGAGAAGGAAGTAGGCCCAAAATATCGCTTCGGGGGGAGAATAAATAACCGTTTTCATAACCGTCTGTTATGAGCTTGTGGTCTTTTTAAATATTCAGGTGCGTTTTCACTTATCTCCCTCTCAAACTCAAAATTAAATTAATTGATTCCGTTAAATACGAGGTTTTGATTACAATAAGAAAGTGGTGCGACAGAGAACCTTCCGCCGTGTCATAGTCTCTTGTGCGCGTTTTCTCTAATATCACATAATAAATAATAAAATATTTTAACCTTTATTTGTTTTAGAATTATTTGTGTTACTTTTTTGCACAATGTAAAGCACACCCTGCTTAAATATTTATCAGCTCCTTCATATCGAGCAGGTTTGAGAAGGGGGGATTGCATAACACTCTCGCTTTCTTACTGAACACAAATGAGTGTAAAAATCTAGCGGTTCGTGCGTTGTGCTAAACCGTAAACTGCGTATGACATTAGTATTGTTTTGCGTTCTCGCTGTTGGCGGTAGAATCATAACGGCGACTGCGGTTAGGGGCAATTTTGAGTACAGCAATTCAGCTGAACGCAAAGGGCGCTAATGGCTCTCGGTCCTCCGAATGTCAGCTTCACTGGCTTTCAAGGGCATAGTACTGATAGGGATTTGGTTAACGGGAGGGGAGGGGGCCCTCGGTGCGGGTCATGACGTCACCGTGTCCCGATGTAATCCTCTCGCGCTTGAGTCCTAACAGCAGAGGAGGGCGAGCGTGCTGGGACGCGAGGAAGCGCTAATCTCTCCAGACTGGATCAACGAAGCCGATACGCAAACGAGATCCTGTAACACTGCAGCAGAAGACGATTACGGTTTAGGAAGGGATACAATCTGTGCCTTTCAGTGTTAAACGACTGGACAGGCATAACCTCGTTGCGGGATGCAGGAGGGATACGGCGGCATCTTAAAAGATGCTCGACGGAGAAAATGGAGCGTCGTGTTTACGGGGGCTATAATTGTGTTTGAGTAGTTGTGCTTGATTTGATGTTGCTCAGAGTTACAATGGTTGACAGCTTTATGTGAAATTGTTGATTAAGTTATGTTTTTTTCAGACGTTAAAGGGTTTGTTTACTGTGAATGTGTAGTATGAGGGATGTCACTTCTGCAGAGGTCAGCAAAACGAGTGAGAATCATAACAATGCGCGCCCTTCGAACGGACGTGCGAAACGCTGTCGAAGCGCCGGTGGATGCTACCTTCTCGATTGCTTCATTCTGTCGCCCACAATGCAATTCCTCAGAGCAGACGATACTGATAAACGCATAACGTACCTAATTTGGGCATTGACATTCTTTAGAGTTTGAATTTGCAAAGGTATTGCCAGAGGGGCACAAAAATCTCAGAGGTTCAAAATGAGACAAAAGCCATGGCTGCTTGAATCTTACTGAGGCTGCAGAATCATATACAGGCTCTGAGAGCGGCTCGTGGGGAGTCAATATAGGCCAATGGTTGGCCTGCTCTGCGCATATCTTAGAAATATGTGATTTAATATGTGCCTGCGGTTTGCTCGAAATTGAAATAAAAAAAACGTTATAGAAACACAATTGCGACTGCCCTGTTTACGGTTTAGAGTCCGCGCGTTGTTAAAATGCATTACGACATCCTTCTTTGCGGTAGGCTACTCTACCTGCTGTAGTGTGCAAGTGTGTGTGTGTGTGTATGTAGCTGTGCGTTCGCGCGCGTGCGCGCGTCACGGAGGGTGGTGACACGGGCCGGCCACTCTGCGTGTTCACGGCGGACCTTGATTTAATATCCATACAATTAAGGCACGCGGTGAATGCCAAGAGAGGGGCCTTCAAAACGGCAAACCTCGCTTACATCAGCCGCTTCACGAGACGGCCAGAACTGAGGAAGAGCGCGCGTTCTGGTTAAGACACACTGCTGTGTGTAGGCCGTTTGGTTTGCGGACGCATGATGGGAATAGTAATTTTGGCAGCTGAGCTGACAGGAATTTGAAACTTCTTTCGTAATTCTTAATCTAAGGTTGTTTTATTTGAAAATTCCTAAGAATATTTCCATCGGTTCCCATCGCTACTCAGGAATTGCGGCAGAATTGATGAAAGACGGTCTTTCTACTGAAAATATTTCTACAGATAAAAAATCTGCTTCATCCTGTAATTATTATTTCGTCACGTTGCATGTAATTTGTCTGTTATCTACATCTGCAGAAATACATAACACTGTCTTTTTACATACCAAGACATCCTGTAATTTTTTTTACCTCATTACGAATGATTGTTTTTTGCTAAAAACACTGTATTAAATATTCCAATGTGCACACGAGCATATTCTATTAAAAGTTGTAACATGTACATGGGCCTCCTCTTGTTACCTAATAAAGTTCATCCAGATCTGTCAAATGTTTCAGAAATAGTTTTTTTTTGGTTTTCTCCCAGTATTCCACATAATCACCCTCTCTCCCCCTTCTAACTATTAGTGTATAAATGGGCTGGATGGGTATAAGATGACAGCCAATCAATCTAAACAGCCCATGTCTATTCTACTCTTCTGAGAGAGAGACTGAGTCAATTTCAGTCATTACAATGACAAATTCAACATTTGACCTTTTATAAATTGGTATATTTATGTGGCCTATCACAGCCCATATTTCTGCTACACAGACCCCATGTCAAAGACTTCCAATGCATATTCCCAAAGTGTACTGATCTTAACTACTTTCATTGGCTGTTCACATACTGGCGTTCCTGTCTAGGCACCAGGTGAATGTTATTGTATTCAGTTTTTACAGTAAGAGTTACAGCAATAGCTGTAGTTGAGCACTCCTCCTTTTAGCAATTAATGATGTAATGAGGCAAACAGAGTGAATAAATTATTCTTTGCACTACATTAACACTTGTTTCCCTCTATAAACATAACACAGCCTTAAAAATTTAATTACAAAGAAACCATTTGGTAACCAACTTAAAAATTTGCCAAGCAAAAAAAAAAAACAGTTATAAACTGGTAATTGTCTAACGCATGAAGGAATTACAATATTTCCATTGTTATAATTAGCTCTATTATTAGCAACTCCTTAGCAAAAACCACATATTCACAGCCATTAATATCCTAGATTTCTTGGAGATTCATAAAAACAACCAATTTTTTACATCTCTTGATGTTAAAATTGATTATCCCTTCTGCAAAGGTGATTTTAAAGGCGATTGCAAAAACAGAGTAAATTGACAATAAAGACAGTCCTTCAACAATCAAAGCAGTAAAAACACTTAAACACCAATTACACCATATATAGTATTATTTTAATGAGCATGATCAAATCTAAGAACGTAATAGATAGTGACCTTCCAATACAATGTATATTCATTTCAGGGGTGACTTAAATGTTCGTCTTGTAATTCTTTTTTAATATTTTTAGTATTTCATATATCTTCATGAATCTTTTGTTATATGACTATAGAAATCTGAAACCCTCACACGGCTCAATTCTGCTCTCCCACGCACAAACACACAAAACAGCAAGCAGGTCCTAAAAAATCACGCACAGAAACCATATACTCATTTTTTTGTTTGTTTTTGCTTACTTTTAACAGTAAATCAGTAACATTAATTTTCAGGTTACACGTTTGAGGCGTTCTTCGTTATTATTATAATTATATGATCCTACGTTAAAGCTTAGCAATATACTGAGGACATGGGGGAGGAAAGCGATAAAATGAACTCTGTTAAGGAAGGACAAAGAACAACAAAAACAGGTGATGCGTCTAACGTGATTTCAAATAAAAGCAGCGAATTGCTACATCTCCCAGAAACAGCGACCTCTGCTGGGCGGGGTTTGGAACAGTAAGTAGTTACATTTCTGCTCTTTAAACGTTAGGTATGGGAAAAAGTTTGAGCACTGGGCTCTGAACCATAACTGAAAACACAAGTTTTACTTTATTTTTTTAGTCCAGCCAGTGACAATGTTGACTTCCCCTGGGTAAAGATGCGTGGGATGTCTTTTCCCTGATAATGCTGTTTCAAGTGAGGTATAGAACAGACATTATTAAACAGTTTTGATGACACGGTAGCTTTAAAATGTTAAGGCTCCAAGCAGGAAAAACAGAAAGGAAGAAAAACTGTGACATATGTGGCTCGTCACTAAAGTCAATTGTTACATAATTCAAAAATATATTTTTTTAATAACATTATCATCTCATGTCAAGACACATCATTGTCCCTTCTACGCAGTTGCACGACACTCCACAAATGGGTTCAAACACCCGCTGGATCTACAGAACAAAAAGAACTGGCCCAATACAGTTACTGATGCTGAAGATGCCCTCCCCCATCTGACATGACCGACATACACTCCCATCACCCTCACATACATACACGTGTCACAAAACTCACTATCGCTCACCTAACCGACTCTGAAGGACAATGATGAGGACCGGTGGGGCTGAAGAAACAAAAACAGGATGATAAAGACTTGTGCAGATATTGGTTGGTCAAAGGGGGAAGGGATGTGTATGAAAACAATACCAAATGATAGAAAAAAATGAGACAGAAAAATCAAAACGATGATGCGGCTTTGAGAGGCGCTAATCGACTTCGGCCCCCTCAGGTGAAGCCAGAAGCGCAGAGGCTTGAGTCTGACGCTGGCTTCAGTCACCAGAATTAAATACAAAAAACATAATGATTGTTTATTTTTTAAATTTCATCTTGTGTCCTCAAATTTCATTCTCAAAGGGTCAGTCCTAAAACAACTGCTCGTCAGCTGTAGGGGGCAGCCTTTTATTGTTTATTTCGGTTTTGGCGTTCCTAGAGGAAAGAGAGAGAGAGAGATGAGGTTACTTTAAAGTACACAAAACCAAAACTATTTTCGTTTCAAAATGCCACTATTCCGCTACAAATCAGAAAGGCATTTTCTGTGCGGGTCGCAAGCTCGGCGCTTCATTTTTATTCACACACATATGCACACAAAAATTAAACAACAACAAAAAATAAATATAAACCTAAACTTACTTGATCCAGTCGGGATCGGTTCTGGAGAGAAGCAGGCTCTAAATTCTGTCAATGAAGGCCAAAGAAAACAATTCATATTTTTAACAGAACAGATCAGAATCCACCACTCATTTGTTTTAAATAATTCAAAATAATGCAAATAAGTAAGTTATAAGATTTTAACACATTAAATGAATGACATTTCAACTTAAAACCTGAAAAAGCTTGTTTTGTTAACTGTCACTAAAAGCTGTACTGTAAAAAGGCTGTACTGTTTTTTAAACAATTTTAATATTACAGCTTGACACTTGACTAAGGCACCAGCACACATCCACTATTCACTGGATGACAAATACAACTGACAGCTATAACTGAAACACCAAGAAGCAAAAGTACATCAACGATTCTGAATGAAATTTCTGAACTCTGCACTGATCTATGGCATCATGTTTACATAAGTCTTATACCGAACCGGTTTAATTGCCCTGAGCAACCCAAATTCTATTCAAAGTTTTTTGGTTAAACGCTGCTTATTTTTATTCACCTAAACAGGGTGTGACTATTTAACAGGGTCTTTTATAGCTCAACAGAATGATTTTTCTCAGACAGATGCATCACTATACCTCGTATATTGTTTTTTGATAAATATCTGACACACAACGGAAACACAAAATTAAAACTTTCCCAATGCAATGGCTAATCAATGCAGCTATTAAAAATGATTACCAAAGAAACTGGAATTTTCAGAGATTAGAAAGAGATGCACATTACCTTTCTGACCACCTCTTCCTCCTCTTGCCTTTTCTCGTAATGTGAGAAGTCATCGAAGATGGAGGTGGTGTGTTTATAGGTCGCGATAATCTTCAACACCTGTTTCGCTTTCTCCAGAGGCACCTCCTGTGTGTCACGGGAATTAGTGACTGGCTTGTTGTCATTGTTCTCCAAGCGGATGTGCCTCAGCTGACTGTTGGGCACATCTTTAACAAACAGCCAGTCCACATCGAATTTGCCCTTCCACTTGTCCTGCGCCCAAACGCCAGCGCTGGTGCCGTAGTCTACGGGTGAGCGCATTTCAGCCACGCCGCAGAAGTGTCCGCTTCCGTTGACGCTGAACAGCAGGTAGACGGGACCTTTACCGTTAATTGCTCGAAAGGCTGAATCCAGCCGTTTGTTACCGTGTTCCGTGCTGCACCAGATGGAGTACTTGATGGAGCGGTGGATGTCGTCCTCCGAGTAACTCTTAATAATGAACACCCGCCCGTTTTTCAGGTTCCAATCAAATTCCTTGGGGTTGTAGCTGTGCGCCGCACGGAGCTTTTCCAGAACCGGGTGCGACTCGTTGGTACAGGAGCCTGGAGGTCCACCTCCACCCCCGTTACCAACCCCTCCGCCACTTGACGAGCTGCTGCTGTCCATACTGCCACCCCCACCATAACCAGGGTTACGGTTGCGCGGGGCGATCCACCGGGTTTGAGGGGGAGGAGCAGGGGTGTGGTTCTGGTAAGGCTGGGGTGGGCCGTGCATAGCCATCTGCTGGGCAAGTGATTGGGCAGTTGGAATGGTGGGTTGAGGGGGTGGTGGGAGACTATGAGGATGAGGTGGTAGGTGACCCTGGGAGTGGAGAGGAGGCTGCTGCTGGTGGTGGTGGTGGGGGGGCAGTGGAGAGGCCACTTTTGTCACAGGCCCCTTATTATCCCAAGTTCCAATGTCCATGTTGTGTTTAATAGGTGGCGGGGGCAAGGTGCCTCCAGCCATGGGCATCCCTGGCTTGCTCTTTAACTTCAACTGCTGAGGCTTAGCAGGTTTGCTAGCAATAGCTGCCCAGGATGCAGGTTTTGGGGGTGGCAGTCCAATGGGAGTTCCACCATTGCCCGTGGCAACCGCTGCCGCCACTGGCCCTCCACCAATCACCGAGCCCACCGTTTTCACTCCTGAACCACCTCCAGTCACATCACCACCAATTTTTAGCCCCACCATGCCCTGCTCCAAGCTATTCATACCTGGTGCCTTGTTCAAGGTGTCACTGGGAAAGCCTGTTTGCCCATCTGGCACCAGGGTGCCTCCTAAAGAGCTGGGTGGGTAACTGTAACTGCCCCCATATGCAGAACTCTGAGTCTGCTGGCCTTGGGAGCCACTCGTACCCCAGGCAGAAAATGCAGGGTTTTCCGGAAAAAAGTTAAAACGGTGTGGATAAATGCTACTGCCCAGACCCCCCGGCTGTCCGAACACAGTGTCATGCATGAAATGATGGTCACCATTGCTGAGGGGGGCATATGGAGTGAGGTATGGGATTGGTGGGTCACCGCCAGTGGACCAGGGGGCTTCGCTGAGGGGGTATGGGAACCCAATGGAGGGGGCGTAGTAGCTAGACAGGTATGGGTCAGTCATGGATTGGTAACTGTTATTCTGAGGGACAACCAGAAATATGATCGTTAGGATTTAATAATGACCATGCAAACCATATATAACATTCAACACAAACACAGTTTAGATTATTGATGATTAACAATGTACTTCTAAATGAAAGAGATTAATATTTCTTGGTAAAATTTTAATAAAAAATATTGAAAACAATGATGTAATCAATAGATTAACATAATCAGAGCATTTCAAAATCACAGAGGTTGTGAAAATTTATCAGGTACATTTTGAAAAGTTACAGAAAATTTTTCACACATAGACAAACCAAAAAACAGACCCAAGTCTCTCACCGGATTAGACTGGCTGGTGAGGTACGGTTCAAAGTCATTATCGTGGACTGTTTCCTTCTGATGTAGGGAGCCATTTTGCACTGAAACAAAGAGCACATTTTTACACATATTGTACATGTCTGTAATTAGGATTAGCCACCACTGAACCAAGATCATTCAACTTTTACATCACAAGAACCTCAATGAATAATGCATGATTACAGGAATGCGCGTATGTCACCGCAATGATTTCAGTGAGTAATGCGCCACATGTTCCGTCTGACTGCCATGATACTACATGATACATTCACAGCCACAGAGTCATAGATGAAGAGAACTGTCTAAAGTCCTCAGCTGGCACTTATGACTTGCCAGGTTTCACACACATGCCCACAGGTAGCAAATTCACAACACAATGATTAATGCTACTTTATTATACAGGAAAATCTATTTAATGCTTAATTTAATCTATTTCATGTGTTCAGAAGCCAAGCCCCCAAGGCCAGAATATATGTCAGTGATAATGCAACAAGCGCAGGTTGCCTCTCTCTCCAGGGCTTCGGGTGGAGGTATACAGGCCATATCAATCAGATGCGTGATAGAAACACTCATTTTGCTCTCAGTTAACATTCGGATGATATATGACCACAGCAACCCGGCCTTGACTTCATACAAGTCATAGAAAATGAATGCCCAAATCTTACTTGCATCTTACTCATGGTAAAATACGATTTAATGTGATACAATAGTTCTTTTATTTCAAAATCCGTATAGCCTTAAGACTAAGTGTATCTGGATGCATATGTTATAACGAAAGATCACAGCTAAGCCGTATAAACCTTTTGCAAGCAAACTTACCTTTAGCGTCTTGCCCTTTGGATGTCTTCTCATCCAGACGGCGATTGGAGATGCAAAAGAAAAACGAGATTAAATATTAACACATTTGATTTAGTGCTTTAAGCACGAGCTTAGTTGTTCGCATAAGCAAAATGCATATTGCATAATTTCATGATCTTAACACGCATCGTCTTTTACGTGCAACTCCATCAGAGTATCGCCAATAAATCAATGCACGATCAGAGGTCCCTCACCTATCCTTACCGAATTGAAACGTGCGCTTAAATTGATGTTTATTTGGCAAAACAATGCAAATACACCCGGTTAGCTAAATATTTCGTCGACCCCGCAAATCAGCGCAAGTCCAGTGAAAACTGGTTGTAACTCTCATCATCTGACGGGAAAGATTCCGTCCTAAATTAAGTTTTACCGTATGGCACACTGGAGCAAAGCGCATTTTCCGATCTGTCGTGTAACAAACATGAATGGTTGTTTCAATTGAGGAAACATGCTGTAATTTTAACACGTCTATTTAACGACTATAAAAAATGCTAACACGTTAGCCATCGCGCTTATGTGAAGCAACGAGAGGCAGATGCCCGTAATGTCTCCGCAAAAGCGGCGGAGGCTGGACGCGCATTCCCTGCTCCTTCTGAAGGCCTTAGCGACGCCGTGCCACTCCACCGGCCCCTGCCACTCCAACCTACCTGTGGGTCAATACTGGTGGTAGACATAATTCATCAAGAGAGCCCCTTTAAATTCAGCAAGAGTCTTGCAAAGAAAAAGAAGCAGCAGCGAAGGGTGCTCGGTGTAACCCAAAGCCCGTGGGTTCCTCTCAGCTCCGTGCAAGCTGAACTGCGCTTTTTTTCAGCAAGTTCCACGACTTGATTCCGGCGATCCGGTCCTCTTGAGGGCACTAAAAGTCCAACCTGAGGGTGTTTCTGATATAATCGGAGGCTCTGCGTTTTTTGAATGGATCCAGTGCTGTCACACAGTGTGTAATTTTTAAAAGTGTATATATATTTTTTCCACCTCCCAGCCCGCAGTTATTGTGCACCTCTGTTCACTTCCGCCCAATGGCCGCTCCATCCGGGATCTGCGCGGAGGGGACTGACGCCACATGGACCGGGTGGCCATGCGGAGGTGATCAACCTGAGAATGCTTGCGAGAATTATGATCCCCTGAGCTAGATGTGTCCTCCTACTGAACCTAGAAATATTACATCAGATGGCGTTTATTAACATTCATGTTACTTCCTGGTTTGCGAGTATGAAATGTGCTTGCTTACAGTAACTTGTCTTAAATGAAGTGTTTTTTTGTAAAAGTACTGTACAGACAGATCTTTTAGTAACAGTATGGAGAAAGCTTTTTAATTTATTTTAAATATATATGGATCTATCCAGTACAAAGTTTAGTCATATCTTAAGACTTTTTTGTTACAAATGTACAAATGACACGTCACATCAGATACTGACAAGCATGATGTTATAACTGGATTCACACACGATACCTCATTGCTTGTCCAAGAACAGTATTTGGTTTGTAATAACTGTATAACAGTACTGAGCATTGAGCACACTGTGGCAAAATGGGTTAAGCACAGCTAACTGATATTTAGATCTGTCTATTGATCTTAGTCAGATGGTCGGATGGGGGTCTCCCTATTTTATGTATTTTCAGTAGGGATCTGCGCCGTTCTGTTATTCACAGACAATTAAAATGTGGAAGATGAATTTTGTTTATTGTGTTTTGCTTTTGCTGAATTTCTTTGAATTTGCGTGTTTCCAGAGTGAAAGTAACACGCTGTATTTAGTTGGTATATTGTTTCTGTTTATCTATGCCGTCCACATATTAAAAATGACCACGTTTACTGCACAATCATCAGTCACAATAAAAAGATACACACAATAATCCGGGCATGCGTATTTATCAAAATCATTAGTAATACTTTTGGTATGTAATCATATTGTGCCAAACATACTGTTAGAAAGGCAACTTGTTTTTACGATTTTGACCGCTAGGTGTCACTATAAAGCGAGGAAAATTTCCTCGATTATATTCAAATACAGAGACATTACACATACACTACCGATTGTCATATGAGAAGTGGTGTATTTTAATCAAATCTTATGTATTTCGGAAATCTCAACTACAATTTGGATTTAATAAGAGACAATATGATATGACCTACGACAGTCAGCGTACTGATTCAGTGTTCGTAAATGCTGGAATATGTAGGACAATTAATATTTAATGCTGAAATATTTAAGACATTTTCTGTCCCATACACAAACATGGCTGTAGTATGTGTGTCTGAGAGCCAGGTAACGTCTCACATACCAAAGATGCATTATAAGTATCGTCTCAGTACAAGAGTACATGTAATTGACTTATTCCCACAATTAAGATATTAAACACACTGAAAGAAATCTCCACAATACAATTTAAGTCCTCTTATTTATACAATATATACATGTTCAACTGCAGAGCTAAAAATACAACAGCACAGTAAGGAATGTCTGGTTGCACATAATATTACAGCGTATTATTAAATGTTGTGGCTCAGTATGTTTATCTTAAAGAAAGTTGAATTGTATCTATAAATGCATATCAGATTCATACCTGTATCCTCTGGTGTTTGATGAAACATTCAAATATGTCTTTAATCACTTTAAGTGTTGAATGTGTCAGTAAGCAGGAACACATGGAATCTTTGTGTCATGGAAACTTTGTATATTTTCAAACGCCCCATTCGCAAAGTTCCATGTTTCTATTCTGCTTTTAGCTACCAATAACACCGTAGTACTTTTAGCACCATTTATCAAGTTTAACTAAATACTGCAGATTTCCCCAAATATCAGCGCAGAAAATGTAAAAGATTCTGCCGGTTCCATCTGGACCTAGTCATTAGACATGAGATAAACTACGTATGCATGCACATTTGCATCATTCATTTTTTTAGATGGATTTCTATTTTGTTCCTAATTGTTGTCTGAAGTATGTGAACAGCGACGTTTCCATAATATACACAATTTGGAATATGTCTGATCTGGTTTCCTTTGTTTGCACTCATACTGAGAAATGCAGAGGAAACCTTTTGTTGATATTTATCCTTCTCTCTGGAAATGTTGATGAGATCTGGACACTGTCACTTATACAGGTCTGAAAAACAACACAAAACAGGGACAAAATTAGAAACACAGGCTTATGTGAAGGAGTTAGTAAGAAGTTCATTTAAGACAGAAAGAATTAAAGCCTAAATATTTATTAAACCAAGTTAATAATAATTGCGAAACGTATTTTTTTGTTTAAAAATAATAATTAATACATAAAAAGTCAAAAGGATTAAAAAACATTCTACGAACATGTGTCTTCGTCCTCATTGACGATGCTGATGATGTAGCAGGCAAATACAAATCCCAGGGCCTACACAGAAACAAACAAAACAACAGATTCTTTAACATTACCTCAAAGTCACTTTCTTGAGTTTCTGTACTAGTGTATATGTATGTATCACTGAAACCATATTAACATATCATAACTTTCATCAGATTTGATCAGTTTAAGAGTCTTACAGAAAGGAACAGTTGAAGAGCGCTGTGCAAGACCTCGATGTATTGATACTCTAGCACGCAACCCAGCTCGGAGACTTGAGCAGGACTGTCCACATACTGCCACCTGGTGCTTGGGAGGTTGTTATACTTGCAGCCCACACTGCTGTCCTTCCACCATGTGCGTTGAGAGGAAAGTCCCAGTGACAGATAATCACTGTCCTATAACACCGCAGCACAGAAAAGCCATTAAACTATATATCATGACTTACTGGGTTACAAGTGCTGGGTTTACTTACTGGGTTTAGTGCTGTTGTACAAAGAAAGCATACTGTGTACATGTGAAATCTTAGTGTTTAAATAAAAGACATGTGTGAGTCTATACCACAGAAATGACATATTCTAGCAATGCCATAAATGTATGTGAACTTGGTGTAGCACCAGACTGGTTTTATTTTAGCAGTCCTATTTACTAGCACTTACCTTAGAGAGCCCTCCGAGGTCTAAATAAAGGCAACAGATAAAGATGTTCCATGTCACCCAAAATAGAGTCCAGACTATATACTAAAACAAAAAGAAATAATAAACATTAGAGTGTTAAAATTATGATTAACGACATGATTTAATAGCAGATTCGTAAAGGAACAAAGAGGGGAAAATATTTCTCTATATAAATAACCTTGGATAATTATGTTTTGTGATAATTTAATAAAACAACAATAGCAACTCATTTGACTGTGAACGTGTTTAAAAGGTAGACAAAAGCCAGATGTATACACACCAAAACAATATATCTGGGCTTATAATGGACTGTCCCAAACAAACCCAATATCACCACAATGATGTGCAGGAAGTTGACAAGGATGGGCGCCCACTGGTAACCAAGAAAATCAAACACCTGTCTCTCCACAGCGGTGATCTAAAAGGGAAAGACAGAGTGAAAGAAAAAGATAAACCAAGTCTACGCATGTCATTAACACAATAAAATCACCAGCTACTTTGCATCTACATGACTAAAACGAAAACGCAACACACCCCTTATGTTCCATGCTTTCCACAGATAAACCACGCTGCCCCAATCACAGTAATAACGTAGACCCCATTGCTTTTTCCGAAACACTCAAAACCCCAACCTCTATTTTTCCACATGCTGGATTTTTACTCAGGGTTGCCAGGGTAACAGAGCCAATGGGGTACAAAGCTTGTGACAGAGAAACAGAGAGTGAGGGATGGAGAACAAGACAAGCAGGGAGGGAGGGATGGAGACAACTGAGGGAGAAAGGGTGAGCGGGAGGGGATGAGAGCTCTTCTTGGAGGTCAGAGGCTCAGTGAAGGGAGGTCTGATTCAGATGGGAGGTGCCGCGTGTGGGGGATGTTGCTCTCATATAAAGCTTTACTGCAGCCGTCGTAAACCCTCACTAACCACCCATCCCCCTACAATCCAACCCCCATCTCTCTCCATATGTCATATTGCTGCTTTCAGCCAGTTGTTCCCAGTGGTTCCACCTCAGATCAGCCATTCTCACAACGTCTCTATCCCAGTCTACATGCTTATCTTTTTAAATGAGGTGTGTCTACTATTGTGAGCCAGATATGAATAAAAAACTGAGAGATGTTTTACGAATGTAGATGAAATACTGCAACATCCCTTCTCAGTAACAGATGCTACATGCTCAGGTTTGTAACAATATCAGTACTGATTAATTTCTTAGCAAGCTATTAACGAGCTTACTCCAAAATATTAAAGGTAATTTAATCATCAAAAACGATTGCCTGTGCACAGCAACAGTGACAGAACCTGTTGCTACAGACTACAGGAGAAACAAATGTTCAGCCAAGACTAAATTTTACAGTAAATCGGGCAGGGTATTAGACATGCTGCAGGCCGTCTCTGTTTTAGCTGGCGTAAGTAGGTGTGAAGCGGTAAACAGAACTGGTTAAGCCAATTAAACCGTTTATCTATGTTTTCGTTGAGCCAACCTAAGATCAAACGTGCACGACTGTAATGACTAATAACCACAGGCTTCTGTTCTGCTCTGTCTCGCTAAATCCTCATCATTTATTTACTAGATGACAGCATAAAGAAAGTCATGGGTAAATTAATAAGATCCATTGAGGTTATAAAGTCATAATGCGATGTCATACCAGATCAATCACAAACAAGATGCACCAGTGTACGGTCAGACAGGGCACAAAATACATGCTTGAAAAGTTAAATGTCATTAAAGGCTAAGCAGAATAAAAGCAGGGATGTAGGTTACACTATGTTGGTGTTTGGCAGAGGAGGGGGACACCAGTGCCACTATTAAGCTGAGATAACGCAACAATTAGAATCCAATAACTAACACTTCACGTGAGAGGGGAAAATGACCTCACGCCACTGGAAAACCATGAACAATCGATGAATCGTGATCAAGAAAAAAATGCGGAAAAGACACAATAAAGAGTTGATAAACATAAAAAGAAAAACGTAGAAAGCAAACACTGTTACAAATTCACAAACATTGACCATTATTTATTTTTTAGTATTTTATATAATGCGCAGTTGACGCTCAAGTTTTATGCGTCACTTTTTAATCTAATACGGATGTAAATAAGTGCATCTGATTCTATGGTTTTGTCTGTTTTGTCAACATCAGTTCATGCTTTGTGCGCAGAATGCATTAAAACAGCGAATTTTACATATACGATATACAATATACATTTTGTGTATTTGGGTGGTTAACGTTTTATGTTTTTAACAGTTATTAATAGTTACAGCACTAAATCAGCACTAAAACTCCATAAAGTGGGTGTGTAGTGTACATGAACACATTCTGACAACGATAACAAAGACGACCAACATACACACAAAAGTGTCTTAGTGGTTTGGCACACACTGATATGTCTGTATTAACTATTTGTTTGATGTAAAACTACAATTAAACGGACATTTATTGTTTTGTCAGACCACAGACACAAAACCGAAATCGTTTCAAACAATGAACTATTACAAAGACTGCAGGTCGAATACATGCAATATAACGGGCTTCAGACGTTCATAAACTCTTCTTGAAGTTAATATAAAACATTAAATTTCATAAACATTGTTTTTATATGTTTAACAGATTAAAGAAATGGGTTACAAAAGTACAGCGCCTTAGATACGCTTGTTTTTAATAATCGATAACAGTCTTACCAGCTGAATAGCGCAGAAGAACGTCAACATACACCTCCCCGTGCAACACCCCATCTTAAATTCAGTCTTTACAATCGTAAAACTCAAAATTGTACATCAAACAAAATCATTTTTGAGTATATTCGTTATTTACGTTATTTTCCGGTTCTCTGCTTTTCCAGTGAGATTTGATCGTAACACGAGCTGTACATTGCGCATAGGGTTCAAAACATTGTATGAAGCAGTAGGCGGGGGGTAAGAAAGGGTGAGAGAGGGGTAAATAAATGGGCCGTGTCGTTAAATGCAAAAGATGGGCGGCCCCCCACCTCCGCATGTACTGTCATGAAGGAGCAGCAGGTGGAGCGCTTGAGGGTGGATGCGACCTACATCACGTTTAATTTATTTACAGGTATGACCAGCGTTGTACAAAATCTTGGAGCTAAACTCTTAACAGGTAACTCGTATTGCATTTGGCAATTGCTAAATAAAACAAAAAATTTTAGTAACTCAGGGTTGACAAGAAAACACATTCAATTCTAATTCTACGTTCAGTTCTGGTGCCAGGAATGGGTTTGGTTACGGGTTTGATTCCTGGGAAGCACACACATATAGATATAATATACCCTGAAAGTGCTGTCATTTGCTTTGAATAAAAAATATTTATTAAATGCATAAAAGTAAAATGATGTTATAATGCTGTGCCACAGCAAGGGGCTCCTCAAACAGATTCTCCATGCTGGAGAGTTTGGCTTATGTTCTTCTACATGTTAAAGGTAGGGCAATTTCGGAGACTAGCAATAGCAAACTAGCTTTGAAAGCATAAGATCCCACCCTCCCTTCAGAGTGCCCCCAAAGCCACGCCTCCTCCAACTCTCACACATGAACTGATGATTGTCTGCGCAAGCAGGGTGCACAGAGGTATACAAATATGACTGGCAAGTAGGACATCCTGTCATTGCATTCAGACCTGAATACAGAAGGTATTAATATATAAAAGTATATTTAGACCACTTTAACTAGTGATTGCTATTAGGTTGTGAAGATTTTTTCAACCAGCATAACAAAAATTGTTCCTGGAATAAATATCCTACAGTGTCTTATCTCTAAACTTATCTCTTGTTTATTACATTTTTTAAGAAAACTGACCACAAGATAATGCACGAACGTAGCTTTACAGTTTGTGTAACAATTGCGCCAACCACAATGTTTGACCCCACTGTTCTTGTACTTACCCAAGCAAACAGTGAAAACTCAAATTTGTTAGAATTTGTGTGTATAGGTTTTTGGATGTTCAGGCTCCTGTGTGTGTATTTCTTCTATATTCATGCAGTAATTAAGATGTCATGAGGTTGCATTTTTCATATTTCGAACGCCCCTACATAGCCCCCGCTGTGCCCAGCCATGTTCAGCACATATCACTGACCTGAGTACAGCTGTCTGCTGTAGCAAGTATATGCTCACTGGCACGGTCTGTAGTCCCACAGATGGGTGATTATCAGCAGGGTGCGGAGGTTTAGGTCTGTGTGTTTCTGTATGTGCTCATAAACAAATACATCAAGCATTACAGACAGCTATGTTTGATTGGTGGTTTGCTTGTTGCTTTAACGCCTACATCACATTTGGAAATCTTACTTCCCCCTCTTGTGAGTGTACGTGTTTGCTTGATCTGTAGGTTGTAACACCTGCCAGACTAATAGACAGATTATATGTTTAAGCATTAGTTTCCTAGGAACCAGTTTTCTGTACAATTTAGCTTCATGTATTTATTGTATTGTCATGTCTTTTACGGATATAGCAAACTGGGGCTATGAAAATATGCAATCTTTATACTTTAATAAAAAGTGCTATGATACCATGCTAATAGTGTCGCTGTTTAGAAATACAGCCTGGCAATGGCCTATCATGTGTTTTTGAACACGTGTCATGGTAGTACCATACTATTTCTTGAAGTACTTTTATATCACGTAAACATGAATATGGTAATTATTTTGTATCATTATATAAAACCGTATTATCGCCACTTGATACCATAATTGACATATGATACACCCACAACGCTTTTTTTGAAAGAAAATACGCAGTTGTCAGTAGTAAGTGACCGTCTTGGCATTGTATTTCCCAAGCATAAATGCGTTTCAGATCGCTATAATTCCCAAACTTGCCGCGCAGTGGCGCAAAACGCAAGATCCAGATGCCAATGGAACAGGCACCGCGCTGTCATACGGTACTGTCGCCGATGCTCGAGACAGGACTGAGGTTTGAGGAGGCTCTGAGACTCAACCGAGGCAGCTGTGACGTGGTCCTGATATCACAAGCGAACGTCGAATTGGAATAACCCAGATGTGCGTTTGCACCTTTTGCCTTGTGAGCGACGCGCGATGCCCAGGAACAATGGGAATGGTCAGGGGAGGTTGCGATGAGGACGCCAAATGCCATGCCGCACACATGTCCTCCCTAACATACGAATCTAGGCTCAACGCAGGTTATTGATTATGCTTGTGGTTTTCCGGGTTCTCACTGGGTGCCAGACAATTCATCAGCAGCAGCAGAGAGAGTCCAGCGAGGTGGATGCTGCGCGGCGACGCGCCCCCTGAATCCTTAAACTGAGTGAGTATGTGCATTGAGCATCATCTCTATCCGTATCTCATAGACATGCACTTATGCCTATGGGCTGCTGAGCACACAGCGGAATCCCCGAGACTGCTGTATTAAACGCATATCAAAATGCGTAAGACAACCATTTTCCGTCGGGGGTAGCAGGAACATGCGTCCGGTTTAGAAGAGATTAATGACGCGCTTCATATAAGTCAGACGACACGTGTGCAACAGCTTCAACGTAGCCGCATTACCCTTTGTGATTCGACGCTTAATTAATAGATTTATAAGCAGGTTGTGGTACTCTCTCACTCATTTAGCAGGGAAATGCAGCGCTGCGCATCACATTTAATATCGTGAATCAATTAACAACAGTCGGTCCTTTATTTGTTTCCTTTCCCATTAAAAAGGATTTCGATGGAAGCCTCTCACCGTCTGCTGTGGGAGCTGGCCTCGAGGACGCGCCTGCATTGCGCGTGCCTTTCCACTTTGATCTTGCACGATTATTTCCTGAGTGCATCGGTGATTGGCGGGACAATACCCACGGGAGCGACGAATTACTCGTACTGAATAAGAGGTCGCCCGCTGCGGGCCGTAACATATGCATTCGCGTTACACACCACATATGCGTGGCGTGGAAACAGTTGTGTTGAATACGGTCATGCTTGATACATTTTTGCCAGCGATTAGTAGGTCCGCAGCACCAGCAGCTCGGTTCAAAATTCAAAAAGCATACCTACAGACCGAATCATTTTTCTTTATTTCGTTAACCTGTTGTATGTCTAAAAACGCGCAGTCAAATGCACAGGAGCCGACAAGACGGCGCTGGCGCCGTATGTGTGCACAAAAGGCGCAGTTCTCAAAGACGATGATGTGTAATTATTGGGGCACGAGAGCAGTCAGGAAGCGCGCGGGACAGGTTGGGGGGCACGCGCATTCGTTATTGTCGCCCGTGCCGGTGTGCATTTTAGTTCAAATAAAACGCATAATTTAAAGAGGTTCGTTTGCTAAACAGAACATTATTGATTAAACGAACCCCAGGATGTCTTTGTGACAAGTGTACAAGTGGAGGGAGAATGTTTGCTAGTTCAATCGCGCAATCGCGCAGTGTATTTGTGTGTGTTTGGAAGAGTGGCTGCAGTAAAACAGACCATTGAGGCCAAGCTGCTCCATCAACTAAGCTCTCTGTTGATAGGTGAAGACTGGCAAAGATAACGTGTCCCCAACCATAAGCAACAGAGGATGCAAGCAGAATAGCCTGTGCTGCCCAGACTGCACCGGATCACATGTGATTAGGTGTGATGGGCTAAAGACCAGAACTACTAAAAACAGTCTTTCCCTGATGTTTCTGAATAATAGTTTAATATATTTATTAGTATCCTATAGTTCATTATAACACGATCTCTGTACACAGATGAGATAAGCATATTTAAATGACATGATTAATTTAACATGACAACGGTCATATTAAAGTTGTCGGAACTCTTACAATTTATGAAAGCTGTATGATAGTGTCTGTGTTATTTTGTCCAAAACTTGGTTGGATTTTCATTGATTTTCTTTATCCTATTTTTCATTGCCTGTTTGTCTTTTTATTTGCATAAAAATAAAGTACAATCAACCAAAGTGATTAGGGCATCTGTACAAAATTCCTCCTCAGACTGACATAATTTGACCAGTTTAAAGTTTTCTGCGCTGGAAACCTTTTATGTGAATTTCACGCTGCATTTTGTCACCTAAATATGTTTCCACTGTGCTAAAGTTTCTTAGTCTTTTGCTTAGTCTTATTCTGTCTTATGCTCTGCAGTGAAAAGAGCCTGCAGATTTGAGAGAATCATTCAGAGATTTCCTGTAGGTCTGTGACGGTGTGATAAGGCTCCTCAGGCAGACATCCATTAAACTTGAGGCTCTGGTGATGATACTGTGAACTGCAGAGGAGTTCCGTCTCTCAGTCTTGTTGTGGAGTGGATGAGTGGTCACAGCTCCTGGCTTTCCTAAAGCTCAGGAGGCAAGATACAGCCTATGTGCGTCCTTGACCACAAAGATGTGTGTGTGATGAGCATTTTACTGTGATACATGCCAAAAGAGCATCTGAAACTTTGTGAATTCAAGATACATTTGTAGCGAAACAGGAAGTACATTAGAAACTTCTCTGCTTGGATCTGAATGCAGACTGAGGGAAAGCTGTGTGTGGATCTAGTCATTTAGAAGGCACTTTTTGTGATCAAACCAGTATGATTAAGAAGTATGGACTATGAGATGTTTGTGAGAGAATGAGAAAACGTTTTATTACGCAATCATTATGGGATGTATTGTTTCAAAAACACATCCCAGCAGGCTGTTACAAAGAGGTCAGAAGGTTCTTTTCAAAGGTCATGAGTAAATGAACCTCTGGTGACGCTGCAGTCAGTCATTGTGGTTTGGTTTAGTCTGCTACACTCACGGGTTCAATGCTGGAGGCATCACATCAATTGATCACTAAATTCAAGCTCAGACAATCAACCCTGATACAAAGGTTAATGTAAGATGACCAAATGTATATTTTTATTTAATTCACAAAGTATATTAATAACTATAAACCAACATTTAATGTCAAACACACTAACCCCATTTAAGAGATTATATGAGCTAAACTTGCAACCTTACATGCAGCCTTCTTACCTATGTTGGTATAGATTTGCTTCATAAAAATCGCACAAATCAGATATTTGAACACATTCCAAATTTGGTTACAGGGTTGCAAAAATGGCAGTAATTAGTTCAAAAAATGAAAATAATACTTAAATGTAAAATAAGTTTAAAAGAATATGTTGGCTTGGGAAACAATTAAACAGCTTGTAAATACATTTGACTTCCAGTGATTGACAATCAACATCTATTAGAGTTAAGCACATTCTGTCCCAGATCATATGCTGAAAAAGACTTTTTAAGAATTTCAATCCTATTTTGAACCCTGTTCTTGGTAAGTGGCAGATATACAGTATTCAGTCCAGCAACTCAATTAAGACAGGGTGGTCATTTCCTGTAACCTGTTTACGCAAACTCAAAAAATCTGGTTTGAGTGAGTGTAGAGTTACAGTATGTGGCTGTTAGCTAAAGCAAATGTGTGTTTTGTGCATCTTTCTTTGCAATGGTGTGGTGAGGCATTTCTGTGCTGTGATTTGCAGAGATTTAACTCTTCAGTTTTTGTCTTTAGATGATCAAAAGTTGGAAATTGTTGACAATTCTGTTCACTCTGAGATTGAGAGTGGTAACCAGATTATTGTGGTATTGTAATACAATCCTAAAATTGTAAAAATGTTGTAAAAATGGAAGTTTTCTTGTAGAGTTTTGTTACCACAATTGGGTGGTTTCCAAGTTGTTGCTATGCAGTTGCTAAGATGCAGGCTACTGTTACCACATTGCTATGCGGTTGCTCTGAGTGTTCCGGGTGGTTTCTAGGGCGTTGCAAGGGAGCTCTGAGTGGTTACTATATAGTTGCATTCTGGCTGGAGTTAGAAGAGCTGCAGAGCATGCAACTAAATACCAAGCACTATGTCTGGTAGACACAATAGCAATAAATAGGAACATATCGAATAACTGAGTAAATATAGAGTAAACATTGTTAGGCACAGGGTCAGCTCCATGAATATATCAATGTTTTAAGCTAAAACAAAAGTTTAATATTAGATCTAAAGTTACATATCACTAACCCTAAATACAAGCAATTGTGTTAGGAAGCATTACCGACTATTCAAGATCAATGCAGGTTTGTTGTTTAGTAGCATTTGCTGTTAGCTGTGCGACAACAGTTGCCATCAGATATCCTGTGTTCTGGAACAGTGAATTATCTTAAGCAGTTATGTAGCAGTTATGTAAAGGTGGTGCTGAGGGGTTTGGCTTAGAGGATCTGTTTGTTTTAAACCTAGGACAAGATGACAGGAGACACACTGTTTTACATTACTCAGACACACGGCTCAGCCTCGTTCCTCAGATATGTTTGTTTATAGATCGTCTCAAAACCTCATTCTCTTTGCTGATGTTAAATGGACAAAAAGAAAACGAGAAGGGAAAAATGAGAGGGGGGAGGAGGCGAGGGAGTCATGTCTCGGGGGTTTGGGGGGGCGTGCCAGATTTTCTCTGACTGAAATCTAGGGCTTTACAGTAATTAAAACACGCCATTCTCCCAATCTCTCCATTTCTCTTTCTCTGTCTGTGCCTCACCTCCTCTCACACAGATACGCCTTTTGTCTCTTTCTTTCTCTGGGGATCTAATCGACTGAAAAATAGAAGCTGGTGTCTGACATGGAGATGGAAACCTGCCATTGTTATGTGATCTGATTTCCAGTTCCTTGGATAAAGATTCACTCTGAACACTTAAACGGCAGAGAGGAGAAAGGGAGAGATAGAGGGATTATTCATGTGCTTCTGACCACATTCACTGAAGTTTGGACATGATGATGCTTCTGGAAGGATTCTAGGGACCTGTGAGCGTTTGTTATTTGGTGCAATGTCAGATAGTAACCACTAGGGTGCAGTATTTTAAACATTGAATGTATAAAGCCAGCAGAGGTAAGTTTGGCTGGTTCAAGGAAGTGTATAAAATTTGGAAAAATAACTGATAAGCGAAACATTACAGATGAAACATTACAAAAAGCAAAAGCAAAGGAAGGGTTAATATAATTGAATGTAACGCCTATATACGACGCCTGTAATAAATTTAATTTCGCCACAGTATGCAGCTAATTTTAAATGGCACCAATGGAGAAAAATGCATTTTATAACCAGATGTGCAGTGCAGTTACAACATCTACCAGCAGGGACTAACCAGACCATGCTTGACCTCTTGAGCTGGTTAGCCTTCAAACTATGTAGGCAAAAAGAATGTTTCCCATTGATGGCCATTCAAAATAGATGTGTATTTTGGACGAGTAAATATTTTCTGCACGCAAGATAGAAATGGCAAATACTTTAGGTGACTCGCTAAAATGTTTTCAAAACAAATTATAAACGACGTTTAGGAGAAACATGCTCATCTAATTATGCCGAGCACAACAAAAAAATTAAATTAAAAAAAAAATCCCTCTGACATTCCATCACCATTTATATCTTCACATCATTAATTAACTTGCGTTAATTAGTTCATTATTAAATAACCTAGAAGGGAAACTTAGAGCCTGAGTCATGTGAACTCATGAACTGAATGGTTTAACCTACTTTGTGTTATATTGTGATAGATATTTGAGTACACATACTATGGGGTCAGCAATCTTAGACCACATTGGAGATTTGGATTTCATTTAAACCTGAACATGAAGTTTTAGGATTTTGAAAAAATGTTATGAATGTTAAAATTCAACTTTGTACTTCAATTATGATTGATAATATTATTTGTCATGAAAAATTGTATCAGGAAAGACACATTCAATAGTAATGGTTGGAATCCACTGTGTATCCAAAGTACATATATCATTAGTTGTGATTAAAGATTATGATTTCTATTAGAAGTTAAAACCGGCAAGGTGATTTATTTCATTTTAATTTAAGGTTTCTAAATGCATTGGAATTCTCCAGTTGAGACCGAACAGCATGTTTTTTTTCGCTTGGTCACATTCATCAGTTATGAAGTGATAATCATTTTTTTTCCGGGTTGTCCAGGGTATCCTGAATAATTGCTCAGCGTTAGTTGATTTTACCAATTAAATAGGATTTTGTCTTGCTCTAATGAGCTAGTTTTCAGAAAGGCAAACTAATCAGTCGGAGAATGACGACAGGGACCATGTATCAGAGACAAGGCTTTATTTCCTTCCCAAACAGTATCTGTGTAATTACACAGGAAACAAGCTCTTTGCTGTTTAATTAGCCCACCAAAGACAAGATGTAGATTTAGCCACAAACTCCTCACACTTTTTGGATTTTAGTCCAGAAAGTGTGATGGGAGAGGAGCTGCTAGTTGCTAATTTTATTAGATGTCACAGCTTCCCTTTTGACAATTCTGAGCGATAGTTAATCTGTGTTTATTTCCTCCTGGGCTGTACCAACATGGTTTAGGGGTGTCGGAACTTTGACAAACTGTATATATGTGCGTCTAAATCGAAAGAGCCCATATAGAGCCGAAAGAGTCTCACATAGCTTTGACCAAATGGCATAAAAACTGGTCTAGATTGCAGCTCATTGTGCCCCACACCACCACCCTTCTGGACTACAACCTGTAGCTCAGTTGGTAGAGAGCATTGCAATACCAGTGCAAAGGTTGTGGGTTTGATTCCCAGAGAACACACATACTGATATATAATGCATATTTTAAATGCACTGTAAGTTGCTTTGGATAAAAGTGTCTGCCAAATGCATAAATGTAATGAATATGTAAAGCAAGACCAACATATAAAGTGACCAAGCAGTTCATTTATCTTTATGTAATGTTTAGGAGTAGGATTATCTAAAACTGATTGAACCATAATGATAGACTGATTATTCATGATTCATGATCATGAATATTCAATATGATAATAATAATTAATTCATATAGGGACGTTAAGACCCGTCTGTCTTTGGCCTCCCCTCCTAAAAAACTCATTTCCGAGCCACTGCGCACACAGTTTGTGTCAAACGATCACAAAGCATCAGTAAAGTCTGTCGTTTGTGGATCACACACTTGATTGGACAGCGCTTTCATAGGTGTCAAAGCGCTGTCTATGTCATGACTCCGCCCATCTATCGATGATGACAGGGACTGTTTTGTTCACCCGACTCGCGCTTTCCTGTGTCTCTGTGTGAGACCACATCATTACAGGGAATGACTTCACAAATCAATTAAACCAACATGTGATTTGGCCATTCAGTGAAGTGAAACAGTCACATCAAGCTCCATCTGGTCTCAAACTAATGATGTGCTCATGATGGAACAATCCCTGATTGCTCTTTTCCATCACTCTCCCTGTCCCTTTCTTTCCAGAAACACAGAGGACAATACACACTCATTCCCCAGACAATGTCCGTCTCATTGTCGGGATCCCTGGCTGGCACCAGGCTGCAACATGGAGAATTGTTTTATTATTGGTTACCTCATTTAGCAGATACTTTCTTTGTAAAAGTAGGATTTGAAGCATCACCCAGCTCACAATTTTAAGTTGTGAGAACATTTACGCAACGTTCAAACGCCCAGTTTCTTAGATGTTGTATTAACGTTATCAACGTCATTTTTGATTGTTTTAAGAATAACCTAAGACAATAATAAAAACAATAACATAACAATAATTAAATTAATTAAAACAATAATAACATTTTTGACATACATGATAAACAATAAAAATGTAAAAGCTAATAATGTTACGACAAGAATGTTTTTGATAACCTTGAGAGAACCTTTAGAGAATGTTCCCTGTTAGCCAGGTAATTGCAGCAGAAGCTGGTGTTGCTGTATGGCGTGTGAGCCCTGCCAAAGGCTGTTATGAAGATCATATTAACCGGATAAGTTGTTGGGTACATCACATGGGAATGTACCAGAAACTTTGTTATTACAAACTCACATAATAAAGCATTTGATTGCCACGTTCTGAACAAACAGTTTATGTGCATTAAATTCCAACACTCTCCCACTCCATTAAATTCCATCATAAATATTTCAATCTTATGAACATCAATTGCAATGCTTAAGCTGCTGTCTACAATGCAGCTGCATGCAAGTGGTTGCATTTGCTCTGCATACTCTGTGTTCTCTATAGAATCACAATGATGGGCACCAATGCAAAAGATGTAGAATTTCATTTTAAATCATTTGATGGCATTTGAATTTGTTAAAATGTATCAGTTTTTTATACTGTATGAATATAAATAGGCACTAACAAGGACCTGGATCTTTAATGAAATCAAACTGAAGCATATTATTTGGATGTTTTTACTGAGTACATAAAACGCAGTGGACACATATACTTAACACTCTTTCTAAATAGGGTCCGCTGTGGAGACCTTTGTTTGCTATTGGAGTTCTTTAATGTCTCATGACATCATGTAGGAATCCAAATGAAAACGGCTTATTAGAATGACACGGTTTCTAAAATGGCAATTTCAGCAAAACTCAGATGCGTTCACATTTGCATTTGCTCGGCTGTTAGATACAGTGACAATCCACATACAGACTGGTGAGGAAAACTTAAGTACATAAAGATTACAGAGACAGGCATTTCCATGTACTGCATCTGCCTCTGTATAGTTACATTGCATAATGAGTGATGTCATTATATATAACTCTTCAATGGGAAGGAATTTAAATAATCCTTATGCTTTCCACCAGCCAGTCAATCACCAACCAACTAACCAAACAACCAACCACTAGTTAATCAGTCAGTCAGTCAGTCAGTCACATTGTCTATAAGAATTAACAAAGGAACAGCTTAATAATGGACATCAACTGTACAGAAACCAGCCTGCACCCACTTAAAAAATAACCTCTTCTACTCCTTCCGTCTACCACTGAGCAGATCCCCTCAAAACCTCATTAAAAAGATGATGCACTGCAAGAGATGGGATGGAGAGACTGAGAAAGTGCAGGTGAGAGAGAGAGAGAGAGAGAGAGAGAGAGCTGTTTGGGAGACATGGTGCTGTGGATGAACAACACATCAGGTTACTCTGAGACCTGAGAATGCGATTTGGGGTTTGTTTTATTTCATGTATCAAAAACTTTTCTCTTGTAGATCTACGCTTTTATTAAAATGCAGAAACCTGATCTCTGTATCCTGTCTAAATGGGTCACAGAGTTTCCTCTAATTCCACTCTCTGTCATCATTTACTAACACTATGCTTCTTGTTGGTTTATATATTGGCTTATAGCTTTGGGCTTTTGGGCTGAGTGACTGCGGGCTTTACCTGGTTTCATTTGTCTAAACCTCATTAAGCTGATTTGTTTGGTAGTGTTGGGTAGACAGAACTCCTCTGGTAATCCTAGGTTATGTTTGAAAATGTACCCCAACCATAACTAAATGCTTACTAAATAATGTGTTGTATATATTCTGTACTGATTACAACTAAAATGTTGGGTGACATCACATTGCATGTGAAATGTGACATATCGTCATTATCATAAACTCAATTCTGTCCTAAAATGTCTTTTCTTTTGGTAGTCTAATCAACCACATTATCAGTGTCGATAATCATATCCACTTAATTTGTCACTCTGAAAATGGAAGGTCGAGTCATGCACATTGCATTGTGGGATACACTATTCCGTGTAGTTTGGTCTGCACATTTGTGCACTGTATACATACAGTATATACTGCAGGAACAGTTAGTTATTCCAAAGCTATTCCCGAACATAGTGTAATATTCATCAGTATCTGGAATCTGAGCGCTTGGACGAATGCCTTAGCTTAGCACAGCGGTTTTCCCTACTTCTGGCTGCCAGCTTTTGACAAACACAATCTCTTTTCTCTGTGCATTAACAGGAAGTCAGTACGTGACGGATCCGCGCATTAATCTTCAAGCACGTTGTTTCATTGATGCACAGTCAAAACTCTTGTGTGCAGTTTAAAAGAGGACACCGAGATTCAGGTTCAATCCAGCGCTTACGTTTTACTACACTTGAATACTGCATTATTGAGAAAAACTTCTTTCCTGCTGAGAAAATGCAGAAAAGTAAACATATTTTCTTTTCTTTCCTTGTACTGCCTCCCTCTTTTGTTGGTGTTTGCTTGTGCGCAGTGATATTTTTAGCTCACATTGCTTCGATACTACTAAACCAGTCCAGAGCCAAAATAATTAAAAGTGGGGTAACTCTATATCTTTAATCCACTCACTTCAGCTCCTGCATGATGCCTGCAAGGGTAAAAGTAAGCCAAAAATAGCCAGAGAATTCCTTGTAGCACAGTCAGCCCCAGCTAACAATTTTAGGTCGTAAGAAAGTTTTCCTAATGTTACAATTAGTAACAAAAACGTTAAAAATGTTTATTTTGCAAGTTCTAGGAATATTGTATTACCATTATTGCTCGGTTATAAGAACAATATTCAAACTTTTTTTAGTTTTGTAATGTTTTTAAAATGTTTCCCTAACAACTTATGTTAATAACATTTTTAATAAATGATATAAAATGTTAGAAAAGTTCTTCTAACGTTACTGGAACAACTTTGTTAATAACTTTGAGAGAATTTTTAGAGAACATTAGCCAACGTTCTGAGAATGTCCCCTGTTAGCTGGGGCAGTGCAAGTAATGAGGAATAAATGGTGGGCTTGTACATGTAAACAAAAGGTGGCTTAATCATTCGCAGCTGATTCTATAGTTAAAAAAGTTGCTGGTCCATTCATGAGATCGCTGGCATGGACACTGATGTAATGGAGTATGGTGGACAATTGGAGAAGTGTGTGTAACGGCGCAATTAAATCTGTGGCATGTGCTAAGCGAGGGTTCAGTTCAATGCACAACTGTCCTGAGTGGTCTTCTGCGATGTCCCTCATGGAAATGAATGGAGTGCATATATAGACTGATGAGGAAGAGTGATGAGGAAGATGAGGAGGGGGTCGTGGGGTAAGGTTGGAACTGGTGATGTATGATATATAAATATTTGATATTGTTTGCCCACATAAGGCTTCATCTTACGAGAAATATTTTATAACATAAAAATAGCAACACGTATTAAAGTGCATTCTTAATAATAAAAGCTGGAGCCTGAAATTTATTTATCAATTTATCGTATGTATTTTGTATAATGTTATAATTTTGGAGAATGTATTTTAAACACATATATTATTTTACAAGTCTTTGTAGTGCACAAGAAACAGACCGACATTTTTGTTCCTTAAAAAACTCTCCCCTGCTTGTAGCTAACCCAAGATTTCTACACAAGCTCTTTGGTGGTTCTTGGCAGGTTCTTTGATGACCCAAAGCTACTGCAAAGAACCACTAAAGAAACTTTACACGCATAAAATCTGCATGAACCAAAAGTTGCAACCGACTTCAGTGACGTAATGTAAAGATAAACAGAAAAATTGAGGGCGTGGCTTGTTTTCCTCTGGGAATAGATTGGATCTAGAAAAGTAGACACTTAAAGCTTGCAGCAGACTGACTGTTGGAGGGGAGTGGTTAACAGCTCTGGCTCCACCCAAGCCGTCTGACAGACATCATCAGAGCAAAGGCGTTTCTCAATACCAAGTTCGCAGAGTCTGTACTTGCGTTCTTGCAAGTTTAAACTTGGCAAGTTCGACTCGCGAGTCTGAACTCCCGAGAAGGAGGACACAAGTCCGGTAATCCTGCAACTGGAACAGCAGCATACTTGACAGCGTCGCTCAACATGCCATGCTTACTTAAATTAATTTAATTGTATGTTTTTATTATTGTATTAAACATGTTACCTTGTACCTAATATGATATTAAACAACTGCCTCTTCTGTGGTTCAGGGATCATTTCACTACTGATTAT